>BCKL01000019.1:249474-286312 GCA_001600635.1 Leucosporidium creatinivorum | reverse complement strand
ACTTGTGAGCAGGTCATCAGGACGAGCCAGGAGTCCCCTCAGTCGGCTCTCTTTGGCGGAGCCCGCTCAGGCGGAGGCAAGTCGGAAAGGAAGCCTCCCAGCAACTGCCCCTGTGGCAAGTGGCACTGGCTTGACAACTGCCCTCACCCCAACGCGCCCGCCGCCAAGAAGAAGCTCATGGACGCAAGGAAGAAGAAGGTCGACGCTCGCAAGAAGAAGGAGAAGACCGAGGCCGCCAACGTCGCCTCTCCCTCGGAGCACAACGCCTCGCTCGCCTCGCTCGACGCTCAAGACGGATTGTTGTCTCCCGCTCCCGAGTCCGCCGCCAACTACGAGCACGGGCTCAGCTCCTGGATCGCCGAGACGAGCTCGGCGAAGGGAACCATCATCCTCGACTGCGGCGCCAGCGCCAACATGATAGAGGGGGCCGTCCGTGCTGGCGGGTACCAAACCTATTCTTTGAGAGGCAAGCAGCTACGAGGTGAGCAGCGAAGTCCGAGTGTGAGCGCTGAAGCCCAAGCAAGAGCAGCAGGAGAGCAGGGGACTGAGAGCCGCGCGCTTCAAGCATTTGTCAATGGCTCACTCAGCTACGCCTCCTCAGATGGCGGAGTGTACTGCTGGCAGCTGAGAACCTGGCGAGTCGACCTCCGCCGAGCCGTCCTGGAGCGCTTTGTCTTGCTGTACCCCTCTCCAGCACTTGTGCAGGTAGTGAGCAGCTCTCAAAAGCTCACTACCATGCACATATAGTGCACCAGCTTCCTGCCCTGCTTGTTTGGAACCCGTGCTGCCTCAGAAACTGTTCGCCGAGCTATTGCCGAATCCCTCCCAAGCTCCCTCTGCTGCGCCGCTCCCTCGCTGTTGAGCCAAGCGGGGATGAGTACCACTCTCTCGGGCTTGCTTGCTCTACGCGACGCTGCTGAGGTGCAGTACAGACCTTCATAGCTCATAGGCCCTCTCTGTAAGGCCCAGACAAAAGTGCGACTGCTCGAAAATCGAAGTGTTTTTGGGTCTTGGGGGTAAGGAAGACAGGGGGAGTTTTTGCAAGAACCAACCTAGTAGGTTTGGTAATGACGGGGGACCTCGCACTTCTCACCAACGTCAAGTCGATCCCCAAGATGGCGATCAACGGAGTCGCCCCTGGAGCCGTCGCCACCCACGTCGGAGAGATCGCGCTCGAGATGCCCTCGGGAAGGATCCTTTGCCTCGGGACGTGTTTCTTTGTTTGTTTCCTTGCCCTCACGCTCATCTTGACCAACACCCTTGCCAAGACCGTCGGCTTCAAGGTCACCATCGACTCGGGCGGAGCCAASATCCAGGACAAGTCGGGCRCTYTSGTCACCTCGGCTTCCCTCCGCAAYRGCCTCCTCCACCTCGACTGCARTTTCTGTACGTCTCGCCCCTCGGGGTTYGWCGCCGCTCCTTCGTCGAAGGTAGATGGGCTGACAGCACATCGACGCCTGTGCCACCRATCTCTCTCTGCTATTCAGGAGCTTGTGAAGTCGGGCGCCGTCTCRGGCCTTGATGTAGCAGTGACTGATAACAGTGTAGATGAAGTGAAAAAGTGCGAGGCGTGTGTTCAAGCGAAAGCTACACAGTTGCCGTTCCCCCCCTCCCCTTCCCTCGCGTCCGACATCCTCGAGCTCGTTTACTTGGATCTCCTCGACTTTGGCACTAGCACCTTTGGAGGAGCACGCTACGCCATGACAATCACCGACAACGCGAGTCGTCTCCATGAGGTCCGGCTCCTCAAGAACAAGAGCAACGCCTTCGCCGAGTTCAAGTCCTGGCTCGCCTCCGCCAAACGCTCTACCGGCAAGAAGCTCATCGCCTTCCGTACAAACAACGGCGGCGAGTACCTCTCCAAGGAGTTCATCGCCTACCTCGAGGAGCACGGGATCAAGCACGAGCACACCATCCCCTACATGCCTCGCAACAACGCGCGCGCTGAGCGCATCAATTGCACTCTCGCAGTGGTGGGGAGAGGCGCCCAAGTACACCATGCACGTCTACAACCGCACCGGCCACACCGCGCTCAAAGGCAAGACTCCGATCTTCCGCTGGAGCGGCAAGACGCCTTCTCTCGCCCACATCCGCACCTTCGGCATTCGCGCTTGCGTCTACAAGCCGAAGGAGCTCCGCACCAAGCTCGACCCCATCACCATCGATGGCATCCTCCTCGGCTTCGACTCCAAGGACGGCTTCTACCGCATCTGGGACGAGTCCAAGTCGCCAACCAAGGGAGTCATTCGAGCAAGGAGCGTCTACTTCAACGAGGACGAGTTCCCTCTCAAGCAGGACAACGTTCACGGTGATGGGAATCTTTCGAGACCCTCACCGCCGTCCGTACGTCCTGACGAGAGCACTGAGTACGAGACGACCTCGACGCTGCTGACGCCCCTTCCCCCTTCGCGCAACCACTTCTTCTCCCGAGCGCTCGCCTTCTCCTGAAGCCTTGGCAGAGCAGCAGCAGCAGGATACATCTTCTTTCTCCTCGTCCTTGTACAGAAGTGTACTGGGGCGCAAAGACACTCAGACAAGGCTGTAATGCAACGCTGTACACCCTACTCAACCACTCAGCTGGGGTGCAAAGACACTCAGACAAGGCTGAGGTCAAGAGCCGCAGGTGCTCCTCCGCTCCTAAGTCCTCCGCGGATAGGGGTCACTTCTCCTCCTCAAGTGTCCCTCCCCTTGGGAGTGTTACACACCGTGTAGGTTGATTCCAGTCGTCCAGAGCGGTGGGAGAGAGGAGGAAGGTCGACTTGATGGAGAGAGGCGAAGGGAGCCGAAGGGGAGTGAGCCAAAGCGAAGGGAAAGGAAGGGCGTCCAGCGCCTCGGATAAGTTGGTAGAGGTAGAAGAGGTGCTTGTGATGACGATGAGTTAGATGATGAAGAGGAAGAAGCTTGGAGACGTCCTTGGCAGCCAGCGCAAGGTGACGGAGTCGACTCGGCGATGGCTAAGTCCTCCTCCTCTCAACACCCCTCCTCACTCCCATGGGGGGAGGGACGACTCCCATGCAATCCCGATGTCCCTCCAAAGCGGAGCAAGCGAGAGGCTTCGTGAGGATGTCGGCGGTCATGTCCTTGGTGCGCACATACGAGATGTCGATGAGACCGAGCTTGACGGCTTTGGAGATGCCACACTCGTTGAGTTGGGCCTGCTTGATCTTCTTGTGGTGCTTGGGGTTCTTGGCGATCTCGATGGCCGAGGTGTTGTCGCCAAAGACCTTGATGGGCTGCTCGGCGCCGAGTCCAAGTTCCATGAGGAGCTGTTCGAGGAAGATGGCCTTGTGGGTTGCCTTGGACTGCGCGATGTACTCGGCCTCAGTCGTCGAATGTACTGCTCGAAGTTGTTTCTTGGAGGACCATGAGACGGCGGCGCCTGCGGCGATGAAGACGTATCCCGAAGTTGAATGCCCGTCCTTGATATTGTTGCCGTAGGCCAAATCGGTGTAGCCGTGTAGCGGGACGCCCGTCAACTTGTAGAGGAGGCCGTGCTTGTGGGTCGTCCTGAGGTAGCGAAGGATCCTCAGCGCCGCCTTGAAGTGCTCCCTGCGAGGTCCCGAGCTGTTTGGAGACGGCGTAGGTGATGTTGGGACGAGTGGCTGTCAAGCAGTAGGCGAGCAAGCCGACGAGGGAGCGGAAGCGATGCTTGTCGCTCGGCGAGGCGTCGGGGTCGGCCAAAGGGAGTTTGGAGAGAGCATCGGCGGCCATGGGGGTGTAGACGGCGCGTCGGGGTTCGTCGGGGAGGAAGGTCTCAATCATGTTGTTGATGTACCTCGGCTGGTTGAGGTGGTAAGACCCGTCAGCGAGACGCTTCGTCGGGACGCCGAGGTGGCATGTTGGAGCGCCGTTCTCCTTGATCTTGTACGCCTTCTTGAGGGCCGCCTTCTGCTTCTCGATCTCCTTCTGCTCCCGAGCAAGATGTGCTGTGTTGTCGATGTAGAGGCCGATGTAGTCCCAGCCGTCCTTGCCCTTGGCCTTTGACTTCTTGGTGTAGACGCAGGGGTCGGAGAGGGTGGGGAGGTAGCCCTCAAGACGGATGGTGCAATCGACGTTCTTGTTCCAGCAGCAACCCGCTTGCTTGAGGCCGTAGAGCGACTTCTTGAGGTGGAAGACGCGGTCCTTGAGCTCGGGCATGATCTCGACGAGAGCCTCGGGGACGAAGAGGTAGAGGTTGGTCTCGTGGAGCTTGCCATGGAGGTACGCCTTGGTGACGTTGCAGGTCTCGAGGAGGAGGTCGTGCTCGGCGGCGAGTGCGAACATGGTGCGGAACGAGGGGAACTTGAGCGTTGGGGAGTAGGTCTCGGTGTAGTTGTCCTCCCCTTGAAGGTTGCCCATTGCTACGATGCGAACTTGGCTTGCCCTCAGCGTCTCACTTTGTCTTGAAGATGGCCTTGGAGGGGAGAAGACGCGCGCCGCGAGGGAGCTTCCTGCGGGCGATGGGCAACATGACCTTGTACTTGTGAACAAGGTTGTCGACCTCCAAGACGAGTCCTGCTCTTCAATCGTCGGCGTGCTCCGTCTTGAGGGCAGCCTTGATGCTCCGCGGTTTGTTGGCTGGTCGAAGGAAGGCGGTCTTGTCGCGGAAAGTCTCTCCCGTCTTGACCATGAAGGAGGCAAGGAAGGCGAGCTCGTCGTCCAATTCCTGCTCGAGTCCAGCGTCAAGTGGGTTTCCCTTGATGGCTTCTTTCTCCTCCTCGCTGAGAGGGATGCAAGGAGCGAGTCGCGCCGGTGGGCGCCCCATCGGGTCAGGTGATCTGCCGGTGGAGGTGGAGGGCGGAAGGTCGAAGCGGACTTGGCGAGGTGTTGGAGACGGCGAAGTTGTAGTCAAGCGATCCAATGACTCCAAAGATGCCTCGGCGGAAGAGCCCCCCTGCCTCTAGCGGGGGTGGGAGAGACTGGCGAGCTCGAGGAGACCCTGGGCGTCTTGCAATGAGGTCCGTCGTGGCCAAACTTGCCGCTCTCAGCGAGGGGGCGAGGGAGGCTCTCGCCATCCGCAACATCAACGCGGAGCTCGGTTTCCCCGTCGACCAGCCCATCAAGATCCTCGGCAACAACACCGGAGCCATCACCTGCGCCCGCAACCCCAAGCACGCTGGACGCAGCAAGCACATGGACATTCGCGACATGTTCGTGCGTCGTGCGGTTCGCCAAGGACAGGTCGACATTGCCTACACGCCGACAGCGGAGCAGGTCGCTGACACCTTCACCAAGGCGTTGGCGTTCAAGAAGCATCGAGCTGCGCTTGGACTCGCTAATTCCCCCAGTGGGATTACGGGGGGTGTTGAGACAGCCAACTAGTACCTCATGATTGGCATCTACCACGAGTTCTACCACAAGTTCATCATCATCATCTACCTCATCGTCTASCTCATCATGTACACCAGCAGTACGTCTTCCTCGAGTCCATCTCCCATCAGTTCGATTCCTCTTCGGCGCACCTTCAAGTGTCGGCCCTCTCTCCTCAACTTTCGCTTGTCCCTCTCGGCCAGGTACTCGCTCAAGAGGGTTTACTCCCACTGGGTATCATCTAGGAGGAGTATGGAGTGATTTGGTGGAAGTGAGGGAGGCSAGYCTTTGGGGGTTTAAGACCCGAGGCCGGGCGCTCACCTGGGTCTCTCTTCAGCTAGTCTGAAGCAGTCGACCTCAGGTGAGTTTGAGTAGTTGTAGCATGTCTGTAAGGAGCTAGTCTGAAGCAGTCAACCTCAAGCTCTGATACCCTGGGACTTTGAGTCCCGCTCCGCCTAAGTCCCCGATAGGGGTATCATTCCCAAACTCCACCAAACTCCACCAAACGAGAATTACTACTCTTCCGACAATCTGGACGTCCAGGAGAGGTCGAGGAAGCAAAGGTGGGGGAGGGCGAGAGCCCGACGCCGAGGAAGGCTGGAACCAATGGAGGCGGACGATGGCCAAAATGTTGTAGTGCTACGTGAGGTTGAGGTAGATGATGAGGTACATGATGATGTGGTACCTGACGATGGCGGAGGTCTAGAGCTCCTGCTCAATAAGAAGGAGTGGGAGACGTGCTGTAGTCCTGTAAGACCTTGACAGCCTTGCCCTTGTCAAGGATGGTGGCGTTGGTCGACTCGGAGATGGGCTCGGCAATGACCTCAGCGAGGGTTGAGGAGGGCAAGTCCCGCTCGATCCCGCTCGATGCGGCGAAGGCGAGGGTCGTGGCTTGTGGTTGTTCCTGGACGAGACTGGACGCAATCATGTCAATGACGAGCTCGTTGGAGGAGGGAGTAAAGGCGATGAGAGCGGCGGGCGAAGAGACGGTGAACGAGTTGTTCGAACCAAAGATGTCGGAGAAGGTGGGGTAGGTAATGTTGAGCAGGATGCTTAGGTCACCACTTCCACCTCATCATTGGCTTCAGCATTGCCCTCTCTCTCCCTTCCTTTCGACCTCGTTCGAGTCCGACCGCGGGAACCTCTCATCCTCCTCACCTTTCGCTCTACACGCTCTCCCCTTGCTCAAGTAGCTCATCAGAGCATGTATCAGTCTTTACTCCAACTTTGGGACAGCAAGGAGGAGTTTTGGGATGGGAGCCCCTATCGGACTTCGGCGGATTTAAGTCCCCGGCGTGGGCGCTCACTTGGCTCTCTCTTCAGACTCTGTCTGATCGAGTACATTGCCAGGTGAGTTTGTGTAGCTAGTCTTTGATGCATTTGAGACTCTGTCTGATTGAGTACATCGCCAGTCCTCTGTACCTCTATAGGTAATGGGAGGGGAACACTCACGCTCCTGCACCTGCTCCTGCTCCTGCTCCTGCTCCTGCTTCTGCTGGTCTTCCCTCCCGGCCACAGTGTTTTCCTCTTGCTCACCCACATCAACTTCCTCATCCCCTTGCTCACCATCTCCCCTGCTCTCTTCCTTCTCCTCGCCGCCACCTTCTCGCTCTCGCTCTCCTTCTCTTCCTCACTCCCCCTCTCTCAACACCATCCTGATTGTAGCCTGAGTTCAACTGCTTCAGACTAGCTGAAGAGAGTCTGAGTGAGTCTAAGTGAGCACCCAGCCTAGGGTCTTAACCCTCAAAGACTTGCTTCCCTCACTTCCACCAAATCACTCCATACTCCTCCTAGATGATATCCAGCAGGAGTAAACCCTCTTGAGCAAGTTCTGGCCAAGAGGGACAAGCAGAAGATGAGGGGAGAGGGCCGACACTTGAAGGCGCGCCGAAGGGGAATTGGACAGATGGGAGATGAACTCAAGGAAGACGACCTGATGGTGTACAAGGTAAGGTAGACAATCGGGGAGATGATGATGATGAACTCGTGGTAGAACTTGTGGTAGATGCCAATCATCAGGTACTAGTTGGCCGTCTCAACACAGGGAGCAGTCAGTGGCATGCTGATCTTGCTCTGAGTGTGAGCAAAAGGACATACTAACGGCGCTGAGGAGCGTTAGAGATTCCCAGCACCACGAACGTTGTCCAGCATCATCGGGAAGCAATGCTCCCGGAAGTAGACGTTGCGAGCTCGGACGACACCCTTGCTCGGAGGGAGAGAGGGGTTCCATCCCTTGTAGTGCGACTCGGTGAGGCTGTAGCCAACAAAGATGAGGGAGACGACGTTTCCGTTGAGCTTGTGACACAGCTCCTTAAGGATGACGGCGAGCATCTCGGATCCGAAGGCGCGGAGGTGGCCGATCGAGATGGGCTTGCCGGTCCAGCGGCGAAGTGGGACGTCTCCATCGAGCGAGACGTGTCCGACTTGGTTGTAGGTGTAGACAGTGTGTACAAAAGCTCCTTGTCACAAACCCTACCGCTTGCAGCAGAGGCTGATCGAGAAGCTGCGAGGCAAGTTGGCCGGCTGCAGCCTGCGTTGATTACTAATACAACATCTAGCTACTGCCCAACCACCTGTTCAAGACACAACAAGCCATCATCTCACTCTTCCTCAGTCCCATCCAACAAAACCCTTGGCTTCTGCCACCACCACCCGTCACAAGCTCTATATGGTCCATCTTCCTCCTCAAATCGGTCAAAGCAGCCTTTTGGTGAGGAAGAGGAGCCTGACTTGAGAAGGTACCAGCCCGAACGCGAGGGGGAGCGGAGGTCCCAGATGCACCTGTATTGGGTGAGAAGGAGAGGTTGTAGGAGAGGAGAGGGGACCGAGGGAGGGGAACAAACAGATTGGGGCGGGGAGGGGCGAGAAACAGAGCATAGCAATGGGAAAGGGGTGAAAGACGGGGAGAAGAGAGGAGGAGAGGTGTCAGCAAGCCCACTTTGTACCACAGCACCCCTCAGATGCACCTGCCCCTCAAGAACCTTGACTCGGCGGGGACTCAGCAGCAAGAGAAACAAGACTCACCAACTCCCACACTGGTGCTTAGCACTCTCCACCAGCCTCTTCAACATCTCCTTGTCCCTCCCCGCTCCACTCCCCAACCCCTCACACATCGGCAGCTCCTCCAGCGCCGAGATCCACTCGCTCATGGCGGGGTTGACGGCCGGACAATACTCCTCAATCTGCTGGCCTAGGGAGGAACGGTCGGAAAGTGCGGAGCGGGGACCGAGGAGGGAGGCATCCAGGTTGCTGGCGAGGCGGCGAGCAAGCGCGGGGGAAAGAGAAGTGGGAAGTTGAAATGAGAAGTATTGCAAGTCAGGATTAGCATCGCGGAGGACGAAAGGAAGCAGCAGAGAAGAGAGTCTGACGCACAGAAGATCCGGGCAGAGGTCTTGGGCCGTGAGGGTCGCCATCGACCGCCAGCGCGAGTGAGCCACCTTGTTCTTGATCTCGTAGGTTGAGCCGTTACTGCTGCCTGTTAGACCCAGAAGAGGGAGGGAATGAGCAGAGAGTGGAGGAAGAACCAGACGAGAGTCAGCTGAAGCCGAGCCGTCTTCTCGATTCTGGCGCTCGGCTCGCTCTCCTCCCCCCGCCGATCGGCTCAAGTGTGCGAAGGGAAACTCACAAACGGCCACCTGCGTACTACTATGACTCAAACTCAATCTTTCACTCCCCTCTCCACCGATAATCCTCCTCATGCACTCGGTCCGTAAATCCCAGCGCGAGCCTTGGTCGGCGAGACCTGAAGTGAGGGAGCGGTCGAGTGGACTGGGGAGGGCGAACGGCGAGGAGCAAGGTGGCGTGTGATGGAGACAACGTGAGAGCGAAGTGCATGAGCGAGCGCGGCAACGGCGGCGGGTGAGTGAGCGAAGAAAGCGCAGATGGCGTGGAGGAGCGATGTAGGGAGGCGGAAGCGGGAAGAGAAAGAGAGAAGGGGGAAAATAGGAGGAGAGAAGAGGGAGATCGTCAGCGTACAGTCAGATGGAGCTCTTCGCCCCCCCGTTCCTCTCCCGGCGAGGTGTTCACTCACCCACAGACAGCGGTATAATCAGTAATGCTGCTCGGTGGCAGCGCTATCCGTAGTGGAGGCTTGCCGGTGATGTAGCCGGCGAGTGCGTTCAGGAGGATGTCGTCGCAATGGGCCTTTGCCGAGGTGAAGAATCGCCGAGGGTGGGAGGCATCGCCGAGGATGGGGGAATCGCCGACGGTGAAAGGAGGATGGCAGGAAGCGTAAAGCGGACGTTGAGGATGAGGAAGATAAGAGGCACGATGGCGGATGTGGGAAAACGGCCGGACGGGGATGAAAAGAGGTACAGGGAAGAGTCAGCTGTGATTCTCCCTGCCCTTTACGGGCCTCGCAGCAGCAGCCCTAGCGTCCAGCACTTCCAGCTAGCCCACCAGCAACACTGAACTCACCTCCTGCTCATCTACATACTCCCTCAACCCTTCCAATCCCACCTCCCGCTCTCCATACGCCGCCAGAAACCCCACACTAAGCATCATCACCCTTGGTAAGACCATGCTATATCTACTCCCTTCCCCGGGAAGAGTGAGTAGCTCGTTGAGGATGTATTCGTTGGTTTGAGGGTCGCGGCGGCGGGCGAAAGGGCCGAGCAGTCGGTCGGGGTGCTCCTGATGAGCGGAGAGAAGGCAGGTGAGGGCGGGCTGGGGTGGCGAATGGGAGCGGAGAGGGAGGCAAAGAAGGTGCGAGGCGATTGGAGAAGGGGAGAGGATGGAGGGAGGGGATGCGCGGAGGAGACGAACGCCGAGAGTTGTAAGAGCGAGAGTCAGTGAGGCCTCGGCGCAGTGGTAAAGAGGTGCATAGCTCACAAGCGAGACGGAGATATCATCGTCGAGTACGAGGACCGCGTCGGTGCGGATGAAGGGCAGCGAGAGGATCCATCTGCGCGACCCGAAGCTGAGGATTAGCGATCACCGTAGAGCAGAGGCAGGCGCTTGACACACCGATTGTTCATGCTGTTGAATTTGCCATTGATGACCTGTACGCCGCTGGGCATGCGAGGCGGAGGCGCCGAGGGCTCGTTCCAGACGAGAATCACGCGGTCGACGATGTGCTGGAAGTGTGCCGAGGTGTACAGAGCTGCCGTGTCGTGTATCCATTGCGGTCGAAGACCTGTAGTGCGATAGGCCGAGAGGAGGATCGTGACTTTGCCGTTACGAGCGCGTGAAGCTGAGGTCGAGGAGCGCGAGTTGGTCGAAGTGGAGCCAGGCGAGAGGAGAAGGTACAGAGTGACTGCTAGCAAGGTACAGCACAGCAAGAATCCTCTCGTCAGGCGATACTTGGCCATCCTCCTTTTCGGCGCCGAGAAACGAGCCGAAGTCAAACCTAAGCTTCTCTCTCTCTTGCCTTCGTCGCGTCTGCTCAAAGGGGATGAGCGCTGCTCGTCGAGGGATTCCGCTGCTGCTCGGCGTAGCAGTACTATTCCTGATATCCTTCAAGCTGCTATATCCTGCTACTACACCTCTTCCGCTAGTCATCGTCGTCACTCCCGTGAGCTCTTTCCCGCCTCTCCCGTCTCATCTCGCTTAGCAGCAGCTATTCACTCGGCTCAACTGCAGACTTACGACCGCCTCACCCGCTACGCCGATGTCTTACACCTACAACTCACCTTGCAAGCTGCCCTCTCACTCCCTCATGCCCCTCGGCTCGAATGGCTCCTCGTCGAAGACGGACCCGTTCCCGACCCCGCCATTCTCTCCCTCGTACACCGATCCAACATCCCCCATCGCTACATAAACCAACACACACCACCCAACACTGAGCACCGAGGTCTCGCGCAGAGGAACCGAGCCCTCGAGCTCATTCGCCGAGAAGGGCTGGACGGCATCGTCTACTTCGCCGACGACGACAACGCCCTGCGGCCCGAGCTGCTGCTAGAGCTCGCCAGGATACCCAAGGATAGCTATACCGTATTCCCCGTCGGTAACACCGGCTACTTTGGCTTCGAAGGGCCCGTCCTCGTCGCCGCCGAAGGATCGTCTTCCACCTCCGCCGAGCAGGACGACACTGGCCTTGTACAGATCCAGCAATGGTGCTGCGACTTCTGTCGACGACGATGGAACGTTGACATGGGCGGTCTTGCCTTCCACGCCTCGCTCCTCCACTTCTTCCCCTCCCTCGCCTTCAACCCCCTCGCCGAAACCGGCTACCTCGAGACGGATCTCTTAGAGCAGTTTGAGGCGCTCAACGCCTCTCTCACCTTCCTCCCGCGGCTGATAGACCAAGTGTACGTGTGGCACGATCATTCTGTGCCCTTCTACAAGGCGGCGTTCTATGATCAGGATTGGAGAACCGAGGGGGTGATGAGTAGGAGGTTGATCAGCGAGGGAGAGGTGGCTAGAGGGTTCAGTTGGGCTAATAGTACATTGCCTAGAGGTAGATTGTTGTAACAAGCTTGTGTAGTAGAGCCATGTCGACGGTCCGAGTACAGGCGAGCCTTCAGGGTGCACTGCAAGGAGACACGACCTCGTTGATGAAGTAGGGGCGACTTTCGCGATGCAAATGGACAGTCAGTCGTGAAATCTAGCTGGTATGGTCATGCAAGGATAAATAAGAGTACAGCAGCAATCATCATCTTCGGTCGTCGGCCCCAACTTCATGCGCATCCCCCACTACCCTCGCCCTCGAAACCCCGCTTCCTGGATTCCTCTCTACAGCGACCCGACCCCACAACATCAAGGACCACGCCCGAACCCCCTTGCTCGACCGCCTCATCTCCCTCAATGATTCGTCGACGGCTTTTCCCTGGCCGTCACCTCCACCGCCCACGCCTCCCAGCTCTGCACCAATGCATCCACCTCGTAGCAACGGCCAGACGAGATGGCGACCGTCAAGCGCTTGCGTAGCTCCGCCACAGCGTCCATGTTGCCCTTCTGGAGGTCGACGGCGCTGGCGAGTCGAGCGTTGCCTTGGCAGATGAAGGGCGGGAGGATGGGGAAGAGGGCGTTGTTGCGAGGCTCCTCCCAAGCGGGGACCCAGGTGATGGACTCGTGCTCCTGGTAGTAGAGGTACGCGCCGAGGTAGTTGAAGTCGGAGAAGTAGCGCTTCGACATCTCGGCCGTGCCGAGGACTCCAATGTTCTTCCCGATCCTGGTCGTGAGGTACTTGACGAAGGTGGTGCCGTGGACGTCCTCGATGTACTTGCGGGCGTGAGAGTAGGTCGACCGATGGTACATGTGGACGGCGGAGCGCGAGAACTCGTGCTCAACGGGGAAGGCCATGGCCGCCGAAGTGCCCTCTTTCCATGCTTGCGCGGCTTCGGGAAGGGTGTCGTAGGGAGCGTAGAGGATGGATGGTCGTCCCTCCCAGATGAGATCTTTACGCAGGACGGGGCGGTAGATGACGGTGTCGGAGTCGAGGTGGAGGATGTAGTCGCCGGCGCAGTAGGTGTCGGCCATGAGCTTGGTGTACTTCTGCTGAATGTGGCCGTTGGGGAGGAGGTCGGGCTCGCCCTTGAGGACAGCGTTGGCGGGCCAGGTCTTGGTCTTGAAGAGAGCGAGGTCCTCCTCGGGCACGACGATGACGATCTCCAGAGCGTTGGCGATGTGGATCGAGGCGGAGAGGGCGGCCAGGACGGCGTACTCGACGTCTCCTCTGAAGGTACGGATGAGCACCTGCGAACGTGGTGGAAGAGAACGAGAACGGTCAGCCGAGCTCAAACGAAGCCGAAGAAAGCTCCTCGCTCGCCACGAGCGCGATTAGAAGCTCTACTCACCGACAACTTCATCCACGCTGGTACCTCATCGCCCCACTGCACCTGCGAGATGGCCGCCGTGTTGCCCATCTTGGTGTCGTACTTGACTTTGCCCGCCGAGCCGCGCTTGCCGTGGATGAGGAAGGTGTCGGGGTTCTGCAGCGCTTGTTGGATCTGCTCGTCGAGGATGGTGAAGCCGTAGTGAACGACGAAGTCCGAGTACTGGAAGCGACCGCTGTACTTCTGCTGCCATTGCCAGGCGTAGGGGAGATGGCGGAAGACCTTGGCGATGGAGACGTCGAAGGGCTTCCAGTAGTGGTTGGGAGGTTCTTGATCGATGACCATCTCGAGGAAGGTGCGCCATTCCGGGTCGTCGGTCGCATAGAGGGCGTTGCCGTTGATGTGGGCGACCCAGCCCCAGTTGAAGGCGAAGGTGACGGAGCCGTCGAAGGCGCGGCCGAGGTAGATGGAGCCCTTCTGCCAGAACGGCTCGCCGCCGCTGGCCTCGAGGAGGAGCTGGGAAGCCCAATGAGGACGAATGGGGAAGACGTCCCACTCCATCCAGTAGATGGCGACGTAAGGGGCGATGAGGGAGCGGAGATGGTTGTCGAGGAAGAGCTTAAAGAACATGTTGGATGGTCCAGCGGGGTAGATGTCCTCAATGTCGGTCAGGTTGGCGTAGACGAGGCTGTAGCTCTTGAACGACTTGCTGAGCGTCTTCCACGACTCGAGGAACCGAGGGTGCTCGAGGAGGCCGGTCGCCTCCTTCTCCTCCAGGCGGTTGTAGTAGAACAGCAGGTCGACCTTGCCTGCATCCTGCGGCCGCGTCGGTGCTCCCATCGAGGCCCACAGCTCCATATTGTCCAGCTGGTGCTCTACGTCGCCCGCGGTGAAGGGCAGCACGATGGCGAGCCGTGACCGGTCCCGAGTCCATAGCGACGAGGTCGAGAGGCTGAACGAGCTCCGTCTGCTCCCTGTAGGTTGATGGCGCCGATGCCACCAAACGGAGAGGGAGAGGGAGATAACCAGAGTAGCGAGCAGGGCGCTGCTCATCCCCCGCGAGAGTTGTCGAACGCGCATCTTGACTGGCCCGAGGTGTCGAGGTACAGAGCCGTTCGAAGAGATGATGTAGCCGAGTAGGGGAGCAGCGAGACGACGAGGGCGAAAGGACAAAGAGAGCTCAGGAGCGAGAAAGTCGAAGAGGTAGAAACGGGCGAGCGGCCACGCGCAGAGTCTCGATCCCAACTCTGGAGTGAGACGTTCGCCGGAGCCCCTCCCCTTCGGTCGGGCAAGCTTCCCGCCTTTTTATAGCCCTCCCGCCTTTGGTACAGGACTTTAGCCTCCGAGTAGCTCTTACTGGGGTAGAGTACATTGCTTCCCGGCACTCTCCTTTTTCCTGGCAACGCGTAGCGAGGAGTGAGCCAAGCTTGTGCTCTTTGCCGACAGGGCCATCTCTATCGACGCTTTCAGACACGCGAGAAGCTTCGAAGATCACTCTTCCCGTGAGCCTGGCGCAGATCTTGCAATGCACCAGATGCTACAACAATAGCTGCACCTGTATGAGATCAGTCTATCGCCGGAGGCTGTTCCAGCTTCCTCTCCCCCTCGACCGAGCCAATCCCGAACCTCGGCTGTTCGCCGCCGCCGCTGAGAGCCTACATACAGATGCACACGACCGTGCTGTGACGGTCCCAGCGCGGGATAGTATCAATCTTGTCCAGCTAAGCTTTTGCACAGGCTCGCTTCTCCGTCGTTGTTCTCCCGTCTTCTAGATTTCGGGCGCCCACCGAGCAGTTCCATCCGCTGGGCGAGAAGAGGAACTGCCAAGGTGCACTTTTACAAATGCATGCGACGGCAAGAAAGATAAGATGTGCGATAACGCGAACGAGGCCGGCGATAAAAGAGCGAGGCGAGCTGAGTTGATGCATCGCAGCTTGAAGCAGCGCCGAGCACGTGACAGACTGGCCCCGAGAGGCTGCCGATGCCACAGCGGTCGACGCAGAGCTCAGGAACAGCACTTGACAGGAGACGACGATGCGCCGAAGACTGCTGTTCGACGTCGTATCCCGCTCAGTGTGCTCCTCGTTCGAAGCGACGAGATCCTCGTATCTCGGTCGTCTCACTCGCTCGACTCCCCTCTCTTCTCTCACTAAGTAGCAAACGCGCAAGTAGCCCCATAGTCTTGAACCACCTGTTGATACACGGAAGCGATGCTCAACAATGCAATTCGACCCCTACATCTCCCTCCTCGTCCGCCCACCTCCCCAGCGAATCCCGGCGGCTCACTCAGAAGGCAGCGACTCGAAGCATTTTGGCTGAACTTCTGGTCGCATCGAAAAGTCGAGCTTCGGGGGACATTGGAGGCAGAAGCAGAGGTCTGAACCGAGGGAAGGAGGGGGGGCCGCCGAAGCGAGGGACGGGCGAGGAGAGGTTTGCTGGCGGTGGATAGCGAGGTTGAGGGCCATCTGGAAGATCATGTCGTTGCTGTGGGGGAGGATGAGAGAGGTCAGCAAAGGAGTTGGAGAACGGGGGGGGSGGGGGTGACGGCGTCCGAGATGTACTCAAAGTGAGCAGTCGAGCCCTTGATGAGGGTACCGATGGCGATGATGGCGGCGAAGGGACCCTTCGAGAGAGGGGGGGGGGGGGGGTCAGAGGGGGGGGGGGGGGGGGGGGGGGGGGGGGAGAGAGAGAGAGCGAGAGGGCGCCAGCGCCGAACTTACACAGGCGAGCAGGAATGCATGCCAGCGGCGTTGCACTGACCATGCCAGTGGAAAGAGGTTCGTACATTGAGTGGGAACTCCATAGTGTCGAACATGCTGGCGCCCATGGTCGAGCTGCAAAGGGGAAGCAAGAACAGATCAGCTCGATTGCACTTGCCGAGGGTGCAGACCAAGACTGCGTACATGTCCATGGCCTCAACCTGGTTCTCAGGCTCGGTCGAAGTCTTGCAAATGAGCTCTTTCACAAGGTCCGGCTCGTAGACCACCTCGGGGGAATGGGTGCAAGAAGAGGCAATAAAGGTGCCGTCCCAAGCATCGCTGAGGAATTGCCGATACCGAGGAAGGGTATCCACGTTGGCTGCTCGCGCATAGTTGATCTCCCACAGGACAAGATCCGGCCCTTTCCCCGCCCTCTCCTTGCCCAAGAGGCCGAGCATCTTCTCGGTGTCCTTCAAGTACTCGCCGAGGCAGATGCCTTCGTTGCCTCGGGACGTGCACTCCTCCCGAAAGTCGAGGTAGGAGAGGCAAACCTGTCGCGTCTCAGCCGAGAAGCGTCCCCAACACTTCCAGAACCAAGAGGTCGGCGCCGAGAGGTTGGCGGCGCGCTTGCCGATGAGGTGGTTGAGCCCAGTGAAGAAGATGCCTCGGAAGACAGAGGTACCGACGACGGCGATCCAGAGGTCCTGTTCGGCGAGTTCGTCGGCCTTGTAAATGTGGAAGTAGCACGGCCGAGGGAGCCAGATCCAGCCGTAGCAAACGCAGGCGAGGGGGGTATCCTTGCAGCGAACCCAGCGGCCCTCGGCCGTGTCCTCCTCTCCCGTGCAGCGTTCCGAAGGGAAGACGATCTCTTGATAACCGGATCCTCGAGCGAGCGAGCCGTCTTGACGAGCAACAGTGACAGAGTAGCTGTCGAGGCCGAGAGGGCACCAGTAGGGGTAGGGCGAGTAGCGAAGAGAGCGCCGGAAGATGTCGGTGCGTAGGGTGTAGGTGCCAGCGTCATAGGGTGTACATGTGGCAACGAAGCGACCTCCTCCAGCGTAGGTGACCGAGGCGGCGAAGCGAGCTGGCCCTTCGAGGACTACCGAGATGGTCTCATTGATCGTTAACGGCGAGTCCCTGGTCTCGTCAGAGTCGATGAAGAAGGTGGCAGCAACGTTCTGCCGTGCGTTGGACAGTCCTGGCCCCCAGAGACGCGGTGGTGAGTGCGGCGAGTCGCCAAAGTAGATATGGGGGGCAAGGGCGAGGGCTGCACCTCCACCGCGATGGCGAGCTATCCTTGCCGAGATGCCATGTTGAAGGTCGGGGATGAGGAAGAGGAGGGTGAATGAGGGGGCTAGCGAGCCGTGATCAGCTCTCAAGAACAGCGAGCCTAGGCACAGCTGGATATGAGGTTATCTCGGTGAGGTCGAAGCCCTCTCAACTCTCGACTCGGCGCTGACAGAAGACTGCACCTCTTCGCAAGTAGCATAGCTTTCATCACATCCTGTGGTGGGTCAAGAACCTCCATAGACTCTAAGCGTACTGTAAGCGACTACACAACTTGTTCACAGCCTTCCCATGCTGCTCGCTAGACCATCCCCTACTCGACGAGGCCGCCCGCTGCCTCAATTTCGTGCCAAACGAGGTCGAGAACAGTGAGAAGGGTGTACATCTTCTCCGTGTTGACTTGGTAGCTGTAGTGCTGTGGCGGGAAGAGTGGAGAGGGAAGTCAGCTTGTGAGCGAGGATGACGGAAGGAAAAGAGGGGGAGGGCCGAGCTTACCTGGCCGTCGAAAGAGTCGGCTGTGCGGCGAGGGAGAGAGATTAGAGAGAAAGCCAGTCAGCTAATGGCTCTACACAGCAGACTACTCTTAGACTTGCCTCCTTCTGTTGCCTATGGACCGAGTAGAAGTCAGCGAGTGATGCTCGGCGGTTCGGCGAAGCCCCTCGACTAACATTGTACCATGACATGCGCAGCAACGCTCCTTCCACCACACTCGAGACCTTCTGATTCTCCATAATTCTGCTCTCCACACCTGCAATGTAGCTCTTGACCGCCGTTCGACCTTGCGAATCGTAATAGGGAGCAGCGAGGTTGTCGCCGGGGGCATGCGAGCCTTGCCAGATGGGCACAATGGGAGGGGAGAAGTGGGAGTTGAGGTTGAGAACCGGGAGAAGGAAGTCGGATGAGGTGAGATTGAGTTGATAGTGGATGTGGACCCCACCATCGAAGAGCAGCACGGGCGAGCGCCGTTGTGAGGCGGGCGGGAGAGTGGTGATGTAGGCAAGAAGGGAGGGGAGTGAGACCCTGGAGGTGAGCGGAGTGGGGGCAAGAGAAGATCAGGTCGAGCCGCCTTCTGAACATGAACCGCTACTCACGACTCGAGCCCGATGAACCGCTTGCCCCGAATCTCACGCCCTCCGCAGACGTTGCCTGGCAAGCTTTCCAGCTCGTTGAAGATTCCCAGGCGACATGGAGTGATGGCAGAGAAGTTGTTGAACTCGCGGTCGTTGAAGAGGTGCTCGCCGCGGCATTGTGCGCGATCCTGAGGGTCGACGACAGCGCCGGAGAGATCGCCTGTCAAAGTTCGGCGAAAGGTCAGCTTGCGCGTTCTCACCCGCATTCAGACAGCAGATGTTGAGCTCACCAGTCAAGAAGATAAGAAGGGCGTCCCAGACGTGCCGAATGAAGGAGTCGCCGCTGAGGATGAGAGCGCCGAAGCTGGCGATGAGGTCGCAGGCTTGATCTCGAGAGAAGACGTGCGGGGGAGGGCAGGTGTCCATGTCGAAGGAGAAGCCTGCAAACGGCGGTGGACCATTATCGGTGGGGTCATAAGGCGGGAGGCTGAAGTTGGCCGTCCTGCTCGGCGCGTCGTCCTTGATCCGCGATTCCTTGAGCTCCAGCAGCAGCTGCTTGAGAGTGCAACCCTGGTAGAGGTGCGAGTAGGAGCGTGGTCCTACAGCCGTGTTGTACTGCCTTGCGAGGGTGAAGTGCGAGATACGTCTGAGCTGCTCTTGTGATTGCGGGTGAAGGACTACCAGCGCCGAGATGGAGAGGATCATGAGAAGGAAGGCGATGCAGAGCCAAAGCCACCGATGTCGTCGACGATGAGACTTGGGGACAGGATGAACAAGCTCTGCACCCCGCGTCGGTAGCTTCGAGTAGCCCTCAAGGTGCGTTGTTCCGTGCGTCGACATGGCTCGGGAGGCTGGCTCGACGTGGTGCGCTCGAGGGTGATGATGAATGACTAGGCGAGGAGCTGATGAGCCGCTCAGTCGAGTCAGTTCGTGTTTCGAGCGTCTAGTGAGCGAGCAAGCGTAAGCCCAACGCAACAGCGCGCCCTCTCATTTGGAGCGCCTCGCCAACGACAAGCTCGTCTTACACTTCCTCGAGTCGTCGAGGGAAGAGATCTAGCAAGTGCTGCTCCCTTCGTACTGCTCCTCCTTCTTGCCGCCTTCTACCTCCTTTGCCTGGCTTGCGCCGAGCCTGCCTACATGCTCGGGCTCATCGCGACTACAAGGAGCGCTCGCGCACGACAGCTTGTACAGTCGATCATTCTAGCAAAGTGATGGTATAAGTACAGCCTACTCGACTACTCTAGCCCGCCCCTGACCCTGCCTCGCCCCTTAGCCAACGTCTGAATTGCCCCTCGCCGAAGTCTGCTCTGCGCCACAACCTTCTACCGCCCGCCGAAGGTAGTAGAGCACCATATTACTCCAAAGGGCCCACGGTGCACCCTTGACGTGCATGATGTCGACTGAGTGGCAAGGGCGAGATCAGCTCGGCGCTCGTCGTGGGGTTCGGACCACGTAACTGACCGTAGTCTTCTTCGCCTCGAATCAGTGCGCCCCCTGGTTGGTAAGGAGAAACGAAAAGTCAGACTCGAATCTTGAGGTAACAGAAGCGACGCACAGGAGAAGAGAGGGATCTTGAGGTAGGCCATTAGGGACCTGGTCGACTCGTTCATCTGCCAGTGTGCGACGTTGCCTCCGTCGGTGTTGTTGGCGCGGAGATGGGCTGTGGGAGAGACGATGGAGAGGAAGGCAAAAGGAGGAGGACCCGGTCGGAGCGTGATGAGGGAGAGCGAAGTGGGGATGGAAAGTCAGCTCGGCCCTCGCGAATCCCGCTTCGAGCTGACAGAAGCTACTCACCAAGTCGCATCATGAGCGGTACTCCAGGGAACGCCTCTTCAAAAAGCTCCACATAGTCTCGTTGCCGAGACCGATGCCACGCCAGCTCGTTCCAAGCGAGCGGCCGAATCACCGTCTGAAGGTCCTTGCTGAAGCCCTCATGCTCCGCATGATACACGGGGTAGCGCACGTCCCAATAGTTGGAAGAAAGAATGATGAGGTCTGGCTGGCCGATGAGGGCGAGGTTGGGCTTGAAGATGATCTCGAGTCGAGCCTCGATGGAGAAGGGAGGAGCGTCCTCCAGGGGGTTTCCGCCGGCTTTGTACCAGGTTTCCGAGGGGTCCGCAAGTCCATAGTGGTACCAAGAGGCGATGGTGAAGTTGAGGGCCTGTTGGAAGGATGGCGGGGCGAGGAGGAAAGGGTCACCGAGGGTGCGAGAGAAGGACGAAGGGACGAGGCCGACGGTTTGGAGGGTCAGGGAGATAGATTTGAAGTGAGCAAGTATCCGGGTAGAGTTAAAAGAGCACACCTACAGGAATGATGCAGCAAGAGGCGACATGAAAGCCCGTAGAGAGAAGCTGAGCGCCGACGCCCTTGTGTAGAGCGCAGAAGCCTTCGATATTCCGCCGATCGTGACTGTAGGGAACGAAAGACTCAGTCGACAGCTCCAGAGGCAAACGTAAGGCTTCGAAAGCTGGCTTCGCTCTCGCAGCGCTACCCGATCTCGACTCACCTATCGCCGACCGTCAAAATAGTCCTGTTCCGCATGAAGCTGAGTCTTGACGATGTTGGAAGATGCGTGGCTTGCGCTAGCCATTCATTGAAGGACGGCGGAGCATCGGCGAGCGCGTCAAGAGCGGGGAATGTGCTCTCGACGAGCTCGGCGCGGCTCCCGTCGAAATCTTGAGGTCGATACGGGATCCACCTGACGGGAGAGAGGAGCGTGTTAGCTATATAGCCATATCGGAGACGCTTCGACGCTCACCGTATGCTCTCTGCCTTCGGCGGTCGGTAAATGTCTGGGAGCGGGCGAACGGGGAGCGAATTAGCTGTAGGCCGGGCCAGTGCGTGAAGCAGCGGCAAGACGTACACCCAGGCGAGTTGTAGGCATCGAAGCAGACTTCCTCTGCGTCGGCCGACTGCTTCGCAGGCAAGGAGTGATGCTGAATACCTCGTGAACGAGATCAGCTTTCGACGCGCCGAACGAGTGCTAGGAGAGCTCACTAATAGTCCGAGCAGGACAATAGTAGCACCGATACCAGCCCACCGCTTCTTCATCTAGCCGAAGTCGGATTGTCGAGTGTAGCGAAGGAGGAAGAGAGAGGCTTGGAAGCGACTCGTCGACTCGCTCTTGACTTGCCCGCTCGATGCTCCCTCGTCGTCTCAGCTACCGGCAGCGCTCGCGGATCTCTCGATTACTACGAGCGGTAGCTGCTGTGCTCTTGCTCGTCGTCTTTGCTCGATGGCACTGGTCGGGCAGCAGCGACGGCGGCTTGTCGGTGGGGCTGGTAGGCAACTCGCAGACGACAGAAGGCGCCCTGCGGGTGTACAAGCAGTGGTCGGGGCAGCTACCAGCTACATTCTACGTTTGGGGGGAGCACGAGGGGCCTCCCTCGGCGGACCACGGCCGAGTGCTGTTCATCCGTCCAGCTAAGGACGCGCCGGCGCTGGCCTTCTCGGATGGCATGTGGGCAGCAGTGCAGGACATCACCCAGCGGATACGATGCGATTACGTCTTCAGTAAGTGATCAGCTCTTCGCCGAACTCGACTTCGGCGTTCGGCGCTCACGACTCCGTTTCGCAGCTCACGACGACGATCTGGACTACTACCTCGGTCCGCATGCTACTCGACCCTCGCTCGCCGAGGAGCTCAAGTTCGTCCTCCGCAAGTACCGACCCGCCATCGCTGGATTCCCGTGGAAGGTCGGCGACGAGCGATTCGAGAACATGCGCACCCTCCAGACGACCTACGAGGATGCAGAAGTCGCACCATTGACTGGATTCGACAACGGCATGGTTGTGTACCATCATAGCGTCTTACCACTCTTCTTCGTGCGTCTGAAGGCTGCGCTGAAGTCAGAAGATCGCTCGAGCTGACTCGCTCCTCCTTCGCAGCCGTTCGCTCCTCAGGGCGAGGGAGGCTTCACTGGCAAGTGGACCCTCGGCGCTCACTTCCTGCAAGTATGTAGGTCCTCTTAAGCCGAGATGACAACACTGAACCTCTCCGCTCGGACAGATGTTCGGCCCTCTCATCTTCGGCGAGCATGCGATTCGGCTCAACACCCTCCCCTACAACAACACGGTCAACATGGACAACATCCCCGCTGGTCAAGGCAAGACGGTCATCAAGAACGGCCTCGCCTATGTCCCCTCCTCTCGCCATCCCTACGAGTACCCTCTCAACGAGGCCTACATGTCCTTCCTACAATCCGGATTACGGGAGCGGTCGCAGCCCTGGGGTCGCCAGATGGGAATCGAGGACGTCGCGATGCCTGAGCCATGGCTGGAGGAAGGCTACAGCGCCAGCTGGATCCTCGACCGCCTCAACGACTTCTACGACGTTCGGCACGAGGCGCTCAGCAACACTCGCCTGCTCAAGTCGATTCCTCAACACGAGCTTCGAGGTCTCGCGGCTACCTTCCCTCAGCCCTTCTCATTTAAGATCATCCTCTTCACCAAGAACCGCCTTCGAACGTTTCAGAGGTGTTGGGAGTCGGTTCGCTCGGCCTCTCCTCTCGACGACGAGATCGAGGTCAACGTCGAGGTGCACGTCGACTTTGATCCCAGCATGGACGAGGATGATCAACTCGACTACAACGAGTACCTCGCAGAAATGGAGGAGAGCATCGGACCCGCCACGACGCTGCAGGTCATCCGCAAGCCGGTGCCGATGGGCTTGCGGGCGTCGATTCTGTCGAGCTGGCAGCCCGAGAGCAATCACGAGTTTGCCATCTTCTTGGTGAGTTCCCTGTCTCGCCTTTCCGCCGATGCCGACTGCTGACCGCTCGGCTGCACTCGCTCGCTCACGCAGGAGGACGACATCGAGGTCTCTCCTCACTTCCTCCGCTACGCGCAGAAGATGGTCGAGGCTTACGTCTACCGCGATCACGCCGACCACCGTCTCTTCACCATCTCGCTCTACAACCTCCGCTATAACGAGGCCATCGAGTCCTTCGTCTCGGTCGACAACGGCCACAAGCCCTACATCTACCAGCAGCCGCAGAGCTGGGGCGCCATCTTCATGCCCGAGCCGTGGAGGAGATTCACTTCCTACGTCGCCCACTTTGATAAAGGACTGGACCCGCTCGTACCCAACTCGCTCACGAATCGCTGGCCTTTCGCTCAGGTGAGCCCTCTTGAGCGCTTCAAAGGATGCTGCAGCTGCTGACCTCGAACCTCACATCTCTTCAGAGCTGGAAGAGTGGGTATCTGAAGGTTACATCGCTATGAGAGACCCGTTCTGACCTTCCTCTCTCTCGGCGCAGAATACTACCTCCGCTTCATGGTCGAGCACGGCGGCTACGGCATCTACCCCAACCTCCCTGGCGGTCGCTCTTACTCGTGAGTCGCCGTCCCCGTCTTTCAGAACCGGTTTGACTGATCCATTGCCTTCGCAGCACCAACCACGTCGAGATCGGCACCAACGACCGCCCCGCCGAAACCACCGAGCGAGCGCTCATTCACGCCAAGTTCCGCGTCCCACTTCTCCTGCGCAAGGACGACTTTGCTCTCCAAACCTTTCCTCCTCTATCGACCCTCGAGACCTACACCCTGCAGCAGCAGCCCGTTTCGCACGTCGACCTTTTTCCTCGCGGCGTTGACCACGTCCAATCCTTCGACAAGTGCACCATGATTATCACCGTCTTCAGTCGCGTCGAAACCTTCACCGAACGGCTCGACCATTATCACCATCTCGACCGTCTCGGTCAGATCCTCGTCCTCTGGAACAACCCCGACTACCCTCCTCCTCAGCTGCTCTACACCAACTACTCGATCCCCGTCGAAGTGCTCAAGATGGACCGGAACTCGCTCAACAACCGCTTCTACCCTTGGCCGAAGATCATGTACTCGTGCATTGTCAATATGGTGAGTCCTTGCTCGACTTGCCTCGGCGACCGAAAGCTGACCATCGCTCGCTTCTACAGGACGATGGTGCGTCGTCGGCTCGACATATCGAGTCTTACACTCTCTCTGATCTCTCCCCTTCTCTCAGACTGGGACATGCCCCACGAGCATCTCAAGTACGCCATTGACGTCTGGAAGGGGCACTTCTTCAATCACCTCGTCGGCTTTTCGCATCAAGGTCGCAACCACGTACGCCCAGGCGGGGTCCTTTTTTGCTCTTCGCTTGACTACTCATGCACCAGGTCGCTGACTCTCATGCCCTTTCGCAGGTCCAGCGCGAAGTGGAAAGCAAAGAGACCACCCTCTACTCTTCCACCTATCTCTCACCACAGCGGCTCGCCGGCAAGAAGTCATTCTACTCTATTGTTTTACCGTAGGCTTCTCACGTTTTAACTTCTGCTCATGTTCCCTCGAAGCTCTACTGATCTTTCCTCTCCATAGCTCCGGCTTCATCTACCATCGCAAGTACCTCGACATGTACACCTCGGAGCTACCGCAAGCAGCACGAGATTTGGTCGACCAGGTGCAGAACTGCGACGACCTCCTCTTCAACTACATGCTCGCCAATGCTACCGGCTCGGGGCCCATTCGTGAGCTGAGCGTCTCCTCGCTTTCGACGCCGGAAGCTGACTTTCGCGACTCACTCTCCTCGGTAGTTATCGATGCATGGGCTTCGATGCTGGTCGACCTCGGTAACGAAGGCCTTTGGGCTCGACCGTCGCACATGGGCGTTCGGTCCAACTGCCTCGAGAGCTTCAACCAGATCTTCGGGCACAACCCACTCCGATACACGACATCGCAAGTTGATCTCTTTCGTCTGCACCGCTTGCTCTGCTCACAGCCGCTCTCTCGCAGACTCTTCCCGATACAACACGAATGGACGGTTCGTTTCCCTTCCCCTCAGCGCTGACTCTCCGAGGTCCCTCAGCTGACAGCTCACGGCGCACAGGTACCCGGACTACATCATTATACCATGTCGGAGACGATACCTTTCGACTACCCATGCAGCAAGATTGGCTACGAGACCTCAGCGCAGTGCAGCATGGTGATGGAGGAGGCTCATTGGCACAAAGCGGGAGGATGGGTGTAGATAGCAGCATAACCTCATTGCAGCAAAATGTATGTGCTATTAGCTAGACGGCTTCTGGAAGCAGAGACCAGCAAGGCGAAGGAAGCGAGTTCGGCGCTCGGCGCTCGCGCGCTTGACGCCCTGTTGCTCTTCGCCTCGCGTCGAGCAGCTCTCGGATTGTCGCGTAGTCGATGGTTAATGATAAGTCAGGGTATCGTAACATGCTAGCAAAGCCCCTTACAAGATTCTATATGCAAATGATTCCGCCGCCCGCTCAAAGTCCCACGCCCTGCTTCCCTCTTGACCGACCAGCAACCCAAACTCCGATAGCTACCAGCGATCCCACGCCCGCCATCCATCCCCATCCAGCCCCTCCTCCCCCAGCCTTCCCCGTCTTCTCCTCCAAGTTCTCCAGCAGCGCTCCCGCCATCAAGGTCGCCAGACTCCAGTCCTCGTACAGCTCGACCTCGGCCGTGCTCGAGTAGAGCAAAATGCGGTAGGCCTCGAGCCATTGATCCTTCTCTACCCGATGCGAGCGAAAGAGCTCGCTGGCCTTCTCGCCCGAGACGACGTCCTGCCGAGCGCCGCCGTTGCCGAGCCGCATCAGCTCGATATTGTCGACCGAGATGTCCTTGTTGACGCGAACGTGGTAGAGAGCTCCTCGACCCGAGTCGAGTGGTTGCCAGATCGATCCTGGTGCGGTGGCAGGAGACGGGCGAATGGGGATGGAGCCGGAGCCGAGGGCGAGGAGGAGGGCGGTCGCGCACTCGCTGTCGGAGCTTGAGCGCGAGGCTTCTCCAGCCGAGGAGGAGCAGAAGCCGTGCTGGAGGGCCCAGGTGACGTAGGGTACACCGGGGTAGTGGATGACGCCCGAATGCCATGCCCTGCGATGAGAGAACGGGTCAGCGAAAGCGATTCGATGAGATAAGCGCAAGCCGAGACGTACCAGGGGTCGATAACGGCCTTGCTACGAACAGGTATAGGCAGCCAGTCCATGCGAACAGGCGATGAGAAGGCGAGGGGAACGCCACCGAGTCCTGGAGTCCTCCAGTCGAGCGAAGGGAAACGTGAGGTGATGGCGGCGACGGCGTCGGCTGGTGGAGGGTCGGCCGGTCTGCACTTGACGCACATGAACGACGATTGGAAGACGAAGCCCGAAGGTAGCATGCCCTTGGTGATCTCCCAGACGTCGAGGTCGAGTTCCCCGGCGAGCGAGTGCTCAATGGCGATGGGAACTCCCTTCTCGCCGAGAGGGCGGGATCCATCCCATGCTGGCTGAAGCGAGCGAGCCCAGTCGACAAAAGCGCTCATGGGTGATTCGGAGGAAGAGGAGGGGGACGACCAGCTCTGCTGCTTGGCGGGCATGAAGGAGAGGTATTCGTCGTAGTCGACGTTGGCGACGAAGCGAATGCCGTCGGCCATGGCTCGGTAGGCGCAATCCTGCTGAGCTGGGTGTTGGCCGAAGTACCTGAGGAGCGAGAGAATGAATGAGAGGTTGCTCGCCGAGACCAGCGCCGAACCGACGAGCGAGCCTAACTCACCAAATGCGAACGTCTCGCTCGTTGTCGGTGGAGACTCCGAGATTGAACTCGACGTCGAGTGAAAGCTCCTCGACACCAGGGACCTTCCAGTCGTAGGGCTCGACGCGAAAGTCTCGAGATGGCGATTGGAGGTAGGTCCCACTCTTCATCCACGTCTTGGGAAGGCCCCACCGGATGGGCAGGAAGCCAGGATCGTCCGCTACGAGCTCTCGGATGACCTCGAGCGTGTCTGGTCCAGGATCGAGGAGGTAGGCGTAGAACTGGTCGAAGCCGAGTCCGCGATAGTACTGTCGGAGGGAGCGGAGGTCAGCTCGGCGCGTCCGCATTGAGCGGGAGAGCAGCAACAGAGCTCACCTGAATAAAGTCTCGCATTACTGGCGCGTAGAGGTCGGTCGAGAGAGGTGGCAGGCAGACAGCACCGCGTCCTTGACCCGTGACATGCTTGGCGGGGTTGAGCTCAGGGAGCGGCGTAACGGGAAGGAAGACGTCGGCGGGAGGAGGGAGTGTCGGTAATGATAGTGTGACGAAGCTGCAATAAGTCCGAGCCCAAGTCAGCCATCTCTCGCTCGTCGGAAGCTCGTCGGCGCCCAACAACAAACGCAGCGGACTCACATGTCTGCATCTCTCCACTCGAGGCTCTCACCCTGCTCATCTTCCAGCGGGCAGGTGAACAGGACTGTAACGAGATCCTTATCGTACGAGTGGGAATCGCGAAGCCCGACGAGAACGCTCGGCGTGACCATGACCTCCTCGACTCCCGACTGGCGGTGCTTGACGACGAGGTAGCAGTGCACCGGATTGGAGCTGAAGGTGCTTTCGGGCACTGTCATGTAGGGCTGCCCCTGCATCGTCGCCAGGATCGTAACGTCGGGCGCTCGAGCTGCCAGGAGCGGTCGCGAGTCGAGCCAGGCGGAGACGGCATGGATGTAGTTGAAGGGCGCTGGTGCTCGGAACTCGTCGAGGTGGTGTAGATGTAAAGGAGCGATTACTTGCTTATCCGTCCTGGTTTTGCTGGTAATCCGCTCGTAATCGTACCAAGTTAAAGGCGACGAGCTGCTCGAGGTTGGTCGCGAGAAGAGGGCGCGAGGATGGGCGAGGGCGACGGTGGAAGGGCCGAGGAGGAGGTAGAGCAGCAGCACTACACCCGTAAGGGCCAGTGCAGGCAGAGCAGCCCCCCGAGCTGACAGCGAACTCATTCGAGGTGAGAAGGAGGAGCCAAACAGGCGCTGAGGCTTGGCGCGCCAGTCTTTGACGCGTCGAAGGCAAAGTTCTGGTGAGCTGCACCTTGTTCGAGTGCAGAGGACGATATGAATCAAGGATCAAGTGGGAGAGCTCTGTATGCTTCCAGATCTCGTGCTTTGCAGGGCGGTGGACTCAGCTGCTTCGGCGCTCGGCGCTCCGACTCAGCCTCAGCTCGGTTCACGATGGCTTGTCCTCTATCTAGCTTTCTTCTGACCCTCTACAGACTAGTATCTTGCCCTTAAGTCACCCGATGAGTGAGTCCGACTAGATCTCCTTCCTCTTTCTCTCAGCAAGCCCCCCTCCAACTTCTCTCGGCGCTAAGGTTCGGCGTGAGCTCGCTGCTCTTCCTCGCGAACGCAAGACCCGACGAGCAAAGGTAAATAGCGATCAACCCTTGGCATACCCATACACCTTGAAATAATCCTTCCGCCGCGCTACAACATGCATAAAAAGCTCCGCCTCTTCGCTCCACTCAACCTCCCCGTCGCCACAGACGACCTCCAGTACCATTTGAGTCGTCTCAGCTTCCCACTGACCGTCCACACGCCTCTCACACCCGCCTAATCGACTTGTACTGCCATCTGATCGCTCCTTCTGATCAACCCAGACCACCGCCTTCCCGCTCGGCTGCCACGACCTTCGATACAGCAGCGCCACCCTCTTGACCTCCGTTGCCTTCCCCAGCGAGAAGATGAGATGGCCCTCTTCCTCATCTCCCTCGTCGATGGTAGAGTTGGTGCGAAAGCCGGGACGCGCGCGAGAGCGGAAGGGACCGCCATCGCTCTCGTCGTGGCCGTAGAGGAAGCCTTGGGTGACGATGGCGGATTGGCGGAGGGTCGAGACGGTGGAGGCAATTTGTGAGATTGCGCAGGACCATTTAAAGGTGTCAGGGGTTGATGAGGAAGGGAGAGAGAAGGATGGAGGTGGCAGAGGGGATAGCTCGGCGCTGACTGAGGTCGGGGAGAGGTAAGAGGCGTTGGAACTGAGGGATGGGAGGTAACGGGAGTTGTCGCGAAATGAAGTGGAAGGAGGAGGATGGAGCCAGCTCGGACCGTTGGCGGAGATAGACTTGCTGCGAAGCCACTCGGCGCCTTCGGCCGTCGAGGCTACCAGCCGAACGAGCTCTTCGATGACGAGGGTTGCGACCAGTGTGTGGCCTTCAACGTTGGGGTGAATACCATCCGTGTAGTTCATGAGGCGTTCGGCGTAGGCGTAGGCGAAGAAGTATCGAGCTACATCGACGATGGGCACCGAGTACTGCGCTGCGACCTCGGCGTGCAGGTTTCCGACGCTGTTCTGGAAGTCGTTGGTGGCCTTGCCCGACTCCATATGCCCTCGATTGTGCGAATAGCCTGCAAACTCGACCGAGACGACGGCCGAGGTGCGAAACAGCGCCTGCCGAACGATCGACTCGAACGCCGAGCGAGCGGTTTCCGGGCTGGCGGCATCGTTGTAGGAGTACTCGATCATGAGCAGGTCGATCCTCGAGGAATCGGCGTCCTGCTGCAGCAGCGTATCGTAGCATACTGAAGCGAGACTCGACTCGGAGGCGGCGACGGCGCCGTTGACCAGCGAGTGGGCTCCTCGCTCTGGTGGCCAGTTGCGATTTAGCCAGTCGACTACTTGAGCGCCGTATCCTCCTTCCTGGCGTGATATTGAGCCGCCGAGGATGCCCAACGTGAGCGCCTGTCCTTCGACGAGCTGCTGAACGAGTTGGAGCTGCAGTTGAACGTTTCGAGGCGTGGGAGGCGCTGCTGGAGGTCGTAGCAGCAGCAGCAGCAGGAAGAAGCTGCAAATAAACCCTGCTACGAGCAGCGAGCGACGCTGCAGCATGTTACGGGCGGAGCGAGAGAGCCAAAGCGGTCGCGTCGCTTCGTCTTCTCGTCGTCTCGCTTCTTTCTGGCTGCTTGCTCGCTTCGGATGGTGTCGCTGAAACCGCCAAAACACCAACGGGCTTACACGCTAGCAGGTGTCGTCACTGTCTGCCTCGTCCTGGCCTTCACTTTGCGCCAGCAGCGCACGCGACGCTCGCCTCTCCTTTCGACTTGCTCAGATCCCTACAACCGACCAGGATGTGAGTGGGAGCAAGCGCTCCTTCTGGTAGATCTATTTGACTCACTCATCTCTCCAACAGACATCTACCGAGGTCATACGCCCGCCGAGATCCGGTGAGGACGAGACGGGCTGGCTTGAGACGGGCGCGCCGAGCTGACGGATAGTGTGCTGCAGGTGGATCCCTTACGACGAGGAAGACTTACAAGGAGGACCAATACAGCTCATCAACGAGCTCAAACCTCCCACTGCGAAGCTGGCTACAGCTCCTCCGAGCTTCAACCAATGGATCAAGGATTCAGGTGACCTGCAGGATGCTCCCGAGCTCGACTTCGCTCGAGGGAGGACGATACTTTCTGTTGGCGATAGGTGCGCTCGGTTGCGACTCAAAGCCTGCTCGAACGCGCCTAACCTCCCTCACCTCGCAGCCATGATCGCCGAAACGTTGAGGGATTCTGCGCTCAGCACAAGGATTCGGGTGCTGTATTATCGTCGAAGGGAGCCCACGTCACTGCGCGCTGCACGCTACCTGTAAGTCCTGCTGAGTCTTGCATCTCGCTATGCGAAGGTTGGCGCTCCGCTCCGAGTCGACCTTCACCGCTCACCTGCTTCGCTCCGTTGGTCGCCCACAGGGACTCAACTTGACCGTCAGCTCGTGGTTCCACTACGGTATGGCCGAGCAGAAGGAGCAGTGGTATGGCCCCCATCTCAAGCCCGCCGAGAACAACCCGCCTCCCTTCTTTCTCGAAGAGCGCATGGGCGAGGTCTTCGAGCCCGACCTTGTCAAGATTGGCAAGCCCGACCTCATCATCCTCCAATCCATCTACTGGGATCTTCGCTACTTTCCTTATCATGCGACACAGTACGGCTGGACGTGGGAGCTTCAGCGCGTGACCAGGCCGATGACTTGGACCGAGCTGGCGTGGCATCGTGCCCGCCTCACCGACTATGTACGGCTCTTCCAAAAACGCTTCCCTGATGTGCCTATCATGTTCCGGCTAGGTGAGTTCTCGCTCGAGATTCGACCTCGTTCGAACGCCGAGCTCATGCCTCATTCTCTCGCAGGTCAAGAGCGCGCTAATAACCAGGGAGGAGGCAACGTGGCGCTTTACCAAATGAACGAGTCGGCCAAGACGTTGATGGACTACCTCGGCATCCCCATCTTCCCCTGTGAGTGTCGGCTTTTTTCTCCTTGGTCGACGGGGCTGTCCTCGTTTTGTCCGCGCGCGAACTTCGTGCAGCTGCCTCGACGTCCTTTGCGCCGTTGGCTGACGTCTGTATCGTGCGTAGGGGCCGAGCTCTTGACTGGCGAGGAAGATTACGGTACGTTCTTGAAGTCTCACGCCCCGGCAATCCCTCCGCAGAGCTCGCTCACTAACGCCTCGCTTCTCCGCAGCCGATGTCATGCACGTCAAGCCCCTCTCTCAACCAACATATCTCTTTGCCGACATGGTGTTGTACTACCTTAGGAAAGCAGTGCAGGGATGGGATACGACTTGTTAGAGGGATGAGGGAGAGCGGTGGGCCGTGGGCTTTGGTAGGGCGCAATGATAGATGTTGCACGGGTAGACCAAGAGAAATCGGGTCCCAATGTGAGAAAAAGGATTTTGTATGCCCCGCACCACAATTGTGGTGACCCTTGCGCCTCATCTCGCAGATCCTACGAGCCGAGCAGCGTCGCTAGCACAGCGCTGACCTTTTGAGTCGCTCCCGGCACACTGAGAAGCAGAAGGTACAGCTTGCTCTTTATGCCACGGCTCTCTACTTTCCTCTTCATTTTTGAACAGCTGGAAGATCATTACCATACGCCTCGCTTGCCTCGCCATACTTCCGCCGAGCGCCGAGCCGGCCCCCTCATATCGATGCTCACCCGCCACACCCCAGTACCCAATGCAAAAGAGGGTTTGATACCAAAAACCCTCCTCACAGCGCCATAATCAAGTGATTGAGGAGGATGGTCCAGGTATCGACGGGACCTGCCGCGTGAGAAGTCCGAAAGTTAGCGGAGACTCGAGTAGAGAAGGGAGAACAGAGTGGTTTGAGCTGGAGGAAAAAGGGAGAAAAGGGGAGCGGAAGGAGAGAAAGTACAGGCGAGAAAGATGTCCCAGCTAACCTGGTAGGCAGTAGTGCAAGCAGTCGACATCCGGATCTCGATGGCCGTCTCCTCTCAGGCTCGTTGCGCCAAAGATGTCGAGGTAATGGTGACGGGGATGTGAAGCAAGTGCATCTTTCCATACTTGATTGTACTTGTCGAAGTCGCCCCAGTTGTAGGCGAACGAAGTCAGGCTGTGGTTGAGGGGAGCCGAATATCGAGAGCAGTCGATGTGGCCGGGTGCGGTTGCTCGGACGATGAGGGTGACATGAGGATAACGGTCGAGGAAGGTGAGGACCTCTTGGGCAACTCCTCGATACGTGTTGTAGTCAGCTTCCTGCGCAGCGAGGACGGGTCAGCCGACTCGCTCACGTTCTAGCAGTAAGATCTTACGGTGTTGAGCCTCCAGTGAGCCCCAGTGTTCAGTACGACGAACTCTTTGTCCTCCACTAGGTGCGTCCACTTCTTTGTGAATTCGCCGGCCTCGTCGGGTCCGTCGGTCTCGGGTAGCAAGAGGCTGTAGCGGCCGTCGCTCCCGCACTGAGATATAGAGTCACTCCTGTAAAAGACGACATCACCCGTTAGCCGATGAAAAGCCCAGGTCACCAGTGCCCCGCCACCTCGGCGCACCTGACGAAATCGACTCTGCCAGCTCCCACTGAGAGCACCAGACCATTCTCGGTAGGCATGTCCGAGAGAGAGCCTGTATCGACATATTGGCCGACGAGGCACCCGAATGATTGAGCGTGCTGCAGCGTAAGGGAGTCGCCGACGAAGAGGATGCCGCTCCCTTCGACTCCGTTGCGCGAGTTGGCGCCCAAACGATGTATAAGCTTGCTGGCCTCGAAAGACCGAATAATACATCCTTGAGGTTTCCACCGCCAGCTGTTGGCCGCTGCGAGTCTAGGAAGCTGAGCGTTGTCCTCCAAGTAGCATCTCAAGCCCCAGCGGTCGTCTGCGCATGTATAGCCCGCTGAAGCTTTGAGACGAGCCCAAGTATGAGGTTCGATCTCAGCCGACTCCCAGCGCCCGACCGAAAGCTGCTCGTTGGTGCAGTAGCGCTGGATGGCCAGCACGCTCAAGCTGAGCAAAGGGAGCCGCTCTCGCTGTAGCCAAGCCAAGATGGCGATAGCGAGGATGCTGAGGATAAGAGCTGGTAGTGTGTTGCTGTGATTGTCCCGCCGAGACAGTAGGCTGGTGTAGAGAGCAGACGACATGAGGGGCGAAGGGAGAGCTCCGTTTGTAGCGCGAGGGGGCTCGTCGCTGTCCAGTGGGGCTAGTGGGGTAGATGTGAGCTTGCGGCGGGTCAGTTGAGAGGCTCTTTGGTACTGTGCTGCATCTTTTAGTTCTGCAGATCATCCCCGAGGTCACGGAAGCGACGCTGACCCCTTTTCTCGGCGTCGAGTCCCGACGCTCATGACCTTTTTCGAAGCTGCTCGCGGGACGTGGCTTGTGCTCTCCGCGAGTTCTCTTCCTGCCCTTGACAAACGCCGTTCGACTCCGTGTGTAATGAACAACAACAGCGTCGATATCTCCTCTGCACCCCACTTAATCCCTGCTCTCATCTTCGGCCGCTGTTCGACCGCAGCTGGGAGGAAGTGAAGGGTACAAGCACTTTGTTCTTCCTCTCCCAGCAGGCAACCATCTCATGCTCACAGCCCCATGATGATGTGGTTGAGCAGAACGTTCCAAGTATCGACAGGTCCTGCAAGGTCGAGAGGGTCAGCGCCGAGAAGCGAGCTCAGGTTTGAAGGGGGATCAGAGGGGGACACCGGAGATCAAAGGGGAGGCGAAAGGGAGTAGAATAATCGTAGCAGCTCACCGGGGAGACAGTAGTGGAGGCAGTCCTTGTCGGGCAAGCGATGGCCGTCTCCTCGCAAGCTCGTCGCGCTGACGTCGAGGAATTGATGCCGAGGATGCGAGTCGAGGAGTTCCGTCCAAATCGCGTTGTAGTGCTCAAATGCCCGCCAGTTGTACGCGGCATGCACGCCGGCATCAGCGTCGAGGAGAGGCGCCGAGTATTGAGAGCAATTGACATGCCCGGGCACTGAGCCTCGGACGATGAGCGTGACGTGCTCGTACCTGTCGATGAAGGAGATGATATTTTGGGCCACGCTCTTGTACAGCGCGAGATGGCGGTCCTTTGGTGTGCAAGCGAGGGGATGGGAGGGAAGTTCGGCGAACGGGCGAAGAGGGAGGAGCGCAAAGAGACGGTCAGTGGGAGATGCGCCAGAGAGAGTCCGGGATGCAGCTCACCGACATTCCCCCCCAATGAGCGCCCGTATTGAGCACGACGAACTCCTTATCCTCGACGAGATGGGTCCATTTCCGAACGAACCGACCGATGTCTCCGGGCTCTTCCGTCTCGGGCATGATGATGGCGTAGTTGTTCTCTGGTTGCGCGATATAGTCACTCCTGTAGTATGTAACGAGATCGTCCTCAGCCAAGCTCTCGAACGGGCCTACCACTCCTCGGCGCCAAAGAAGCGAGGCTCACCGAACAAAGTCCAACCTCCCTGCTCCCTCTGCCAACAGTAGGCCATTCACCTCCTTATCCGTCATGAACCCTTCCTCCACATACTGCCCCACCAAGCACTCGAGCGACTGAACATGCTGCAGCTGAAGCGAATCCCCCACGAACAAGATGCCGCTGCCCTTCTTCCCTCTCCTCGCATTATCGCCCAGCCTCCGAATGAGCTTCTCAGCGTCGAATGGCCGTAATGCGCATCCCTCGGGCTTCCACCGCCAGCTGTTGGAAGCGGCTAAACGAGAGAGCTGAGTCGCGTCGTTGGTGAAGCACATGAGGGCGTGCCGATTATCGCTGCAGAGGTAGCCTGCCGACTGTTTGAGGCGAGGCCATGTATGCGCATCGACCTCCACCTGCTCCCACTGGCCTTGACCCACCGAGAGCTGATCGTTGGTGCAGTAGCGCTGGCGGGAGAGGGCGACGAGCGAGAGGGTCGGGAGTCGTTCTCGCTGATGATAGGTGCCGGTGAGGACGAGGACGAGGCCAAGGGCTAGTGCTGCTAAGGTATAGTTGCGGCTGCTCCGCTGAGACCGCAGGCTTGCGTAGGGAGAAGACGACATGGCGGGCGAAGGTGGGAGAGCCAGATTTCGAGTCGCGGAAGGCTCTTGGCCGGCTGATGTAGAGCAGGTGTACTCTGATGACGGTTTACGAGGTCCATTCGATACTGTAACGCAGAGCTGTAGGCTCGCGGCTCGCTCGACCTCTTCTCGGCGCCGAATCTGGTCCTGCTCAGCTTGTCCAGAGCTGAGCTGCATCGCTCTCAACACGAGGCGGGAGGTATTGGATCCTGTGCGTGATAAATTACGACGGGCTTTCAAACACCGCTCCTCCTCCCCCTCCTCCTCGAATCGATCCCCCCTTCGTCCTTCTCGGCGCCGTTCCATCTCGACTCGCGGGAAGGCGAGGAGCAAGCACTTCGTTCCCTTCTTCCCGGCAAGAGTAGGCATTAGATACTTAAAGTCCCATGATGATGTGGTTGAGGAGTTGATTCCATGTATCGACCGGTCCTGCGATATCGAAACGGTCAGCTTGAGCGCCGAGAAGTGAGCTCAACGCTCGAGAGGCGACGAGAGAGGGGAGACGGGTGTGAAGGAGAGAAAATGGATAAAGAAGAGAAAGAAGGGCAGTGGCAGCTCACCTGGCAGGCAGTAGTGTAGGCAGTCGACGTCAGGATTCCGGTGACCGTCTCCTCGCAGGCTCGTAGCGCCGACGTCGAGCAGCAGATGCTTTGGATGGTCAACGAGGAGGTCACGCCAGACGTTGTTGAACAGGGTGAATCCTTGCCAATTGTACGAGTTGTGCGATTCGGGAACGTCCTCCAGCAGCGGCGCCGAGTATTGCGAGCAGTTGGTGTGCCCTGGAACCGAGGTGCGAACGATGAGGGTGATGTGAGGGAATCGGTCGACAAAAGCGATGACCTCTTTGGCCATGCTGGTGTAGCGTTCGATCCACAAGGCCTAAGGCGGCGACAGTAGAGCGCAAGAAGGGAAGGAAGGCAGGGGAGCGAACGGGGAGCGGTGAGGACAGAGGTCAGTCAAAGTCGAAGCGAGGACAGATGGAGCAGGGACTCACCCGATGGTCTCCCCAATGAGCGCCCGTGTTGAGCACCACGAACTCCTTGTCCTCGACGAGATGTGTCCACTTGCGGTCGAAGCGAGTGTGATTTGACGGCTCCTCGGTTCCGGGGTACATGAGGCTCCACTCTTCGGGCTGGACGGCGTAGTCGGTACTATAGCGTCAGGACGAGGGATCGAAGCCAGGTCAGCCTCACGCCATCCTCGGCGCCGAACTGACCTGACCACTCACCGAACGAACTCGAGCTTTCCTGCTCCTTCTGTCAACTCCAAGCTGCCGACCTCATAGTCTGAGATGTAGCCCTCCTGTACATGCCTCCCCATCAAACACTCGAACGACTGCACTTGCTGCAGCTGCAGCGAATCGCCGACGAACAGGATCCCTCGGCCTTTGGCTCCCTTGCGCGCATTGGCGCCGAGACGATAGTTGAGCGCCGCCGAGTTGAAGGATCGTAGAGCACATTTGTCTGGCTTCCATCGCCAGCTGTTGGCTGCTGCGAGGCGAGGGAGCTGCGAAGGCTGATTGTCGAAGCACATCAAGGCATGCCTGTTGTCGCTGCAGAGGTAGCCGGCCGATTCTTTGAGGATGGGCCAAGTCCGAGCGTCGACCTGTATCGGTAGCCATTGTCCTACAGCAAGCTGATCGCTGGCGCAGTAAGGCTCTGAGGAGAGCGAGTCGAAGCTGGGCAGGTGGGTGCGCTGTCGCCAAGTGCCGCTGAGGAAGAGAAGGAGGCCGACGAGGAGCGCTGCTATCGTGCAGTTGCGCTGAGTCTTGAGCGGTAT
>BCKL01000019.1:0-242608 GCA_001600635.1 Leucosporidium creatinivorum | reverse complement strand
TCGTCTTTGGCGAGGGGTGAGACGACCGCCGAGACGAGGAGGAGGGCTGATCTCCGAACTCTCCCATCCACTCTCACTCTGCGCGCCGTGCGCTCTCGACACGGTCCATCGCTCTTCTCACCATCTCCCCTGTCATCTCCTCACGACTCTGCATCACTCGACTGCGGCTTCCCCTCCTTCCCGTCCCTCGGCGCTCCTTCTCCTTCGCACCCTTTCTCTACGCGACTCCCCCACATCTGCCTCCCCTACTCGACCATCACACTCTTCTCTCATAGATGGAGAAGGCGCATCTCATCCTCAACTACCTCGATCTACTCTGGGGCGAGACGAAGGCGATGGGCGGCATGTGGGATCTGACTGAGCTGTGTCCGCCGGGCAAAGAGAGCTACCAATGCCTATTCACGTCGTAATCTTGAGCAGCGTGGTAATTGATAGGGATGTACCACTCGCTGCCGAGAGTCTTCGCGGAGAAAGGCCTCTCGCTGATGTCCTCGCTCGCCCCGAGCTTCGCATGCGGTGAGGGAACCCAGCGAGACAAACACCGAGGCAAACAACGAAGTACAAATGACGAGTCATGCTATGCTATGAACCACCCCCACTCGGCCGCTCCGTCCCCTTCTACGGTGCAGCTGATCAGCCTTGCGCCGCCGAGTCCACCACGGCTGACGAAGGCGACAGTGGCGCCTCCCCGACCCAATCATACTGCTCGTGATAGTGCTCGCACAGCTTGCACAGCGGCTCCATCATCTCCTTGGTCGTAAAGTCGTGCTCCATCGTCCTCTGAGCGTACCGCACGATCGGCAGCTCCTTGCTCGGCAGCTCCTTGATCCACGAACGGAACTTGCTTTTCCGTTCCGGCGAGGCATGAAGGGAGCGCAATTCGGCGGCAAGCTCGGCAGGAGAGAAACGAGTGGCGTCGAGGTACGCGGGGTGGGAGGCAGAGGAGGTGCGGACAGCGGAGGGGAGGGAGGATTGAAGCTCGTGGCCGAGGTTGGGGGCTCCGAGGATGATGGGGATCCCGCCGGCGAGGAGGCCTTGCGTTACTTTTTCGCTGATGTAGTCGGAGAGGACCGTGTTCTCGGCGACGAGGACAAAGTCGTAGAGGGCGAGGATCTGAGGGAGATGTCGAGGGGTCAGTTCTATGCTTCTACGTTCAAGGAGGACGTGAGGGTGTTTGGGAACGGGAAAACAAATACGAACAGTCTCTTTGAACCCGTAGCCATGCTCCGAGACGAGTGGGGCGACGAGCTGGGCGTAGGTCTACCGAGGGGAGAGGAAGCGCTTTAGCAGCTGTCGAGAGGTGAGGACGGTGTCGCAGAAGACGAGAACTCACCTGCGGTGCACCACCGAATACATCCTCCTTGCACTTGCCGTAATGATCAAAAACGATGCCCTCCTTGACGAGGTCGGTGATGAGACGATTGCGAGACCCGCCGCCGCAGTTGGAGATGAAGGTGGCTAACCGAGGGCCGTCCTCGGTCGGGAGAGGTGCTTTCTTGGCGAGCTCGGCGTCAAAGAATGGGCTGCAGAGAGTGCAGGACGGTCAGCGAGAGAGTTCGGCCGGCGCTCTCGAGAAAGAGACGAGCTCACCTGGCGTCCTTCCCTGGCCCAAAATACCGCTTGACGGTCTCCTCATCCTCCAGTTGAGCCAGTCCGATGCAGTCCTTGCTTGGACCAGCGGGGCAAAGGATGCGAGGGTAGGTCTCGAAGCGAATATCGGCGTACTGCGAGAACGAGGCGACAATGTCGAAGAGCTGTAGGTGGTTAGGGTTAGCGCGATCGATCAGAGATCCTACTGACGAGTCGACTCGCCTTCAACCGCTCCTGATGCCACACAGCAAAGGTATTCGGCTCCATCGAGTAGACTGCCGACTTCTGCCACGACTCCAGGGTCCGAGGGCCCTTCTCAGGCAAGCCGTCGATGGTGGAGCGGTAGGTGTTGTAGTTGAGAAGGAGATGGGCGTCCCTCTGAGCCGGATCTTTGCTCCTGCCCGAGACGAGCGAGCACTCCACCTTGCATCCCTTGACCTCGATCCGCTCTCCCTTCCCTGTGCCGTAGAACTTGTCCCAGAAATAGGGAGGCTCTGGCCAGTATATTGTAACTGGTGTCCTGCTCCCGAGCGTGCGGTCGTTGCGACGAGCGCCGCGAGCGAAAGCGGCGGCGGTGGACGAGTTGCGGCTCGTCCCTCGCTCCGAGTAGAGTTGAGCGAGGAAAGCCTGGACAGAGGCGTCCGTGTCGAGTTCTGTAGCCCAGTAGGTTCTTGCTGCTGCTGAAGTTTGATGTATCGGCGCCGAGAAGAGGCTCGGGCGGCTGGCGGAGGGGCTGAGGAGATGGACGAAGAGGAGGAAGACAACGACAACGATGGCGACGTTGCGCTGCAGGGGTGTGATCTTGTGCAGCAGCGAGCGGTCCATTCCCTCTAGTCGAAGCGACCTGTCGAGATGAAGAGCTGCGAGGAGGCGAAAGGAGAGCTGCGATCGAGCTCGAGCTCGCCTCTTGCGCTCTTGCTCTCTTTCTACATCTTACCTCGATTCTCTAGCTGGCCTCCCACTCGCCCCCTAATTCAGCCTGACTCATCACTTGTTCGCTACTTCAGCTCGCGGGGTACGTCGTAGGAGCACAGGAGAACAGGAGAACACCTCAGGCTCTTGGCTACCTGCCAACATGTCGCCCTCTACTCTCAACCTCTCCGGCCTGAGGCTGCCGTATCTGCTGGCAGGCGTCGCTTTCATCCTCGTCTCCTTCGTCTACCTCGCTTCGCCTTCGACAACGCGCCTTCCGCTCAGCGACCTCAAATTCACCACCGCCTTTGCCCCGCTCAAGTCGAGCCTCTCAGCTCTCGCCGAAACCAGCTCGCGCAGACCAGTCGATGAAGCCCCGCGCTCTCACCCAAGCTGCAGGAGGTAGCCTCGCCAGCAAACAATGTAATGCTCGCTTTTGCTACAGGCAACTACCTCGCCGTCACTCGCAACTTCGTCCACTGCGTTCGAGCCGCTGGCATCACCAACTTCCTCCTCATTGCCATGGATCAGGCGGCTGTCGACTACGCCAAGGCCGAGGGTGTACCCTACTATGCCTACCTCGACGAGGAAGTCGCCAAACTCGGAGGATCCGACTCGTACACTTCGGACGGCTTTCGCCGAATCGTGAATCGGCGGTGCAACATCGTCTCTACCTCCCTTCGCGCTGGCTTCCACATCCTCCAGAGTGATCTCGACGTCATCTGGATCAAGAGCCCCTTCCCCTTCCTCTTCAACGGCGACTACGACTACGAGATCCAATCGGACGCCCGAGCCGGCTTCACCGAGCTCGACCCCGAAGCTCCCTTCCGCGAGTTCGTCAACTCAGGTCTCTTCTACGCTCGCGGTACCCCCAAGATGGCCGACTTCTACGACCTTCTCATCGACAAGGTGTCCAAGAACCCCGACCGGCGCGAGCAGCACCTGCTCAACACCATCCTTCAGGAGAACACCCTCCGCGTCCGCTACCGAGTCCTCAACCCTCTTCTGTTCCCCAATGGCTTCCAATACTTCTCTCGCGACATCACCAACCGGGCCAACGTGGAGCCTTTCTGCATCCACAACAACTGGGTCGACGGCAAGCGCACCAAGGAGTACCGCTTCCGCGGTCTCGGCATGTGGACGCAGGACGCGCCCGAGTACTTCGACACGAAGGACACCAAGTACCTCGTCTACTACGGCCCCGAGATCGAGGATAACGGCCGGAATAGTCTTCGAGCCAGTCTTCGTTCGGCGCTCGCCATCGCCAAGACTCTCAACCGCACCCTCATTCTCCCCGAGTTCTACTCGCATCACGGCAAGGACGTCGTCGTCATGCTCGACTACTTCCTCGACTATGACGCCTTCAGCACCACCTTCCCCGTAGGTTTTTGCTCGTCGCTCGTTCTCTCCTTCGCTGGATCAACTACTAACCTTCTCGCCTCACACAGAACTTCCGCGAGCACTCCTTCCTCAAGCGCACGTTCCCGTCCCCCCCGAGCCACATCTTCCACATCGACATCGGCCCCTCCTCCCTCGGCCCCATCCCCGCCGAGATTCCTCGGATCACCTTCAAGGCCGCTGGCGGCTTCCGAGGCGCCACCGACAAGGCGATCACTAGCTGGTTCGCTCCTCATCAAGCTGAACCCATCCTCTACCTCACCAGTACCTTCCGCCGCTTCCACAAGTTCGTTGACCCGGCCGAGAACAAGGCGTTCGGCGACCTCCTCACCACCGGTCTCGTCCCAGGCTCTCTCATCAACGTTACGGCGACCTCCATCGTTCAGCAGCTCCAGAAGGCGGCCATGCTCAGTACGGGCAAGCCTGGGTTCAACTGCGCTCACATCCGTCGCGGCGACTTCGCCTCGGTCCACAAGGGCGAGAAGACGATCTCCGAGCTGGCCGAGTTGCTCGCAGGGATGATGCCGGCCGACCAAGACATCTACATCGCGTCGGACGAGAACAAGAGCTACGACTTTCGCTGGAGATTCAGGCAGAAGTTCCCTCGGGCGCACTTTTGGTACGAGTTCAACCAGCCGTGGTTCGGCCATCTCGTGGATCCGGAGCTGGGAGAGTCGATGCAGCTGGGAGCGATGGTGCAGCAGGTCTGCAAGTGGGGTGACAAGTTCGTCGGTGAGTCGTCCATACTCTTCGCTCGCTTCTCGGTCGACCTTCCGCTGATCTTTGTCTGCCCTCTCTTTCGCTCCTTGCCACTCTACGCCTCGCCTTCGCTTCCAATCTACAGGCAGCACATACAGCACGTTCACCATCTACCTCTGCTACCTCCGAGTCGGCCTGGGCAGGACGGGCAGCGACGTCTGTCGAGACATTTACGGGCGCTCATGGCCGAGCGACTGGGACTACTATTGAAGAGGAGATAGAGGACATAGACAGCATAGATGAGAAAATCTTCAACGATACAGCTCCCAATCGTCTCAGCAGCGTGCATTATCGAGACAAGCGAAGCGCAAGCTCGGCGCTGGCCTCGGTCGCAGCACCTCGATTCACGGGAGGGCAGCCTCTTTCCTCAGCTTGCTTCGACGTTCAAGCTGAGCGATTTGTAGCACCCGCTTCCTATGCGTCTCCGCGTCTTAGCTTGCCTGCGGTGATGCCAGCGGTCGACTTTTCGACCCACTTGCTCGCTGCCTTTCAATTCCCCCGTTCGACTCACGCTTCTCCGGTCGCAGACCAGCGAGAATCGCAGCATGAAACATCTCAACAATCGGGACTGAGGCTGGTTCTTCTTGCTTGTAGTGTTCGCCTCAAGCTGCCCAGACAAGGCAAAGCTCGGCGTTGTCTTCACCCACTCTGAGGCAAGCTGAGCTCGCAGAATCTGCAGGTCCGACGGCAAGAGGCGGATTCAGAGCACATTAAACGGCTTTGGCGAGCCGGCATCGTACATCCATGCCTGCTCGCTGTTACGAGCGATCTCGAGACGTCGACCGAAGTGCAAGTGTTGCGCCGAGCTGTTTTTCCGAGGGCTCCAGCATCCCGGCGCGGGTCTCTATCCTCACACCACGACACAGTTAGAGTGGCTTATAGAGGTTTTCCCGGGACTCTGCGCGACCCGGCCGCTGAATCGCTCGGCGCCGAGCTGCGAAGACGGAAAAGGCGAGATTCCTTCGCTTCAAGTCGTTGCGCTTGTGCTCGCTGCTCGGGACAGTCGCCGCAATGCCTGGCTCTCAGTGGGTTGCTCAGCTTGCAACCCGCTAACCCTTCGCGCAAATCCTAGGCGTTCGAGAGGAGGAGAGCGAGATCGAGTGCTCGAGAAGCTGGCGCCGCCAGGCCCGTCTTATCTCTGCGACAGACAAAGCTGTCTACTCTTTCCCAGAGCGGAAGGTGGAAAGTGTGATGCTTCGAAGCACCCACCGGGGTACAAGATTGACACGGTGCTCCGATGCTGAGCGGCGTGGGGCAAAGACTCGGCCGAACGAAGTCCCAGAACCTGCGCCGAGAGGTTCGAGCAAAGAAGGGCACCTTTGTCCTTCGCACGAGGACTATTGGAGTTGCCCAAAGACGGGAAAACGTTGGAGGCAGTGACGGTGTATAGCTTGGTACAGTCACCTCCCTTGGCTCGATGGCTCGGCGCTGTGCTCCCCCTTCCCCGACCCGTCTTTGAGAGCACCGAGAGCCTGGATAAATTTAAACGGGACAGCTTGAGGGTCTGTACGATCAAGGACTTTCGCTGGCATGGTTGGGAGAAGTGGCTGATCCTGAGCTGCGAGAGCTTCCCGGCGGTGGGTCGCGACGCGAGGGCAGCGCCGAGAGTGAAACTCTGGGGCTGAGCTGCCGACTATCTCTTCCTAAGAGCCCTTTCGAGCAGTCCCTTTCTCGCTTCTCCTCTCTCTCCCTCCCTCTCATACCCTCCTTCCTGCACTCCTTTCCTCACTAGCCATGCGGACCTTCACCACTCTCCTCGCCACCGTGGCCTTCCTCAGCCTCACCTCGGCGTCTCCCCTCAAAGGTGAGGCTCCCTCGCTTCCCGATCCCTGTGCTCTCAAAAGCACCGCTAACTTGCGCTCCTCCGCCTTGCAGAGTTCTCGCTCGACGATCCAGTCCTCCTCGGCCGCGACTACCCTCTCCTCGACAAGCGCGAAGCCCGCGCCGAAGCCGTCTCCCGCATCGCTGCCACCAACGCTCGCAACGCCAAGAAGGCTCGCGCCCTCGAGTACGAGAGCCACTTCAACATGGTCGAGCGCGCCATCGAGGAGATGGCCAAGGCTGAGGGCTTAACCAAGCGTGACCTCGAGCGCCGAGAGATCCACCGTCGCGCTGTTGCCAAGGTGCAGTGCGGCAAGGGAGCCAAAGCCAGCAGTGCGTCTTGGCTTTGCTGATCAGAGTCTCAGAGTGACTCTGGAGAGCTGACCCTTCCCCCCGCCCTTCCCCTGCCGTTTCTTCTCTTCGCCGAGCAGCTCCCATATGTCGCAAATATGCCCTCGACTCAGAAATCCCTGCAAACGGTCGCGTCGCGTGTAACAGCAACACCGGACGGTGCCAGATCGTCTGCAACAACAACTACACCCTCCGTAACGGCTTTTGCTACAAGAACGCCAATATCTGCACCGGCAAGGTCTGCCCCAAGGCTCCTCGCAATGGTGTCTATCTCTGTACCCCTGGCGCTCGCTGCACTCTCGTCTGCAACTTCGGCCAGGTGAGTTAAGGCTCGGCTCGGCGCCTTCTCCTCATCGCCGAGGCTGACCTTGCCCTCTCGTCGCTACCTAATACAGACCCCTAACGCCGCTGGAACCGCTTGCGTCAACACCAAGTTCGATGCGAACAACTGTGGTGCTGTAAGTGACCCTTCCTAGCCTTTTCCTCGAGCGCCGAAGCTGACCGTTGCCGTCGGCGCTTCTCATCCTGCAGGAAGGAAACGCCTGCCCTCCTTCGTACAACGGGATTGGCAGCGTTCACTGCTACAACTTCAAGTGCGGCATCACCTGCCCGAACGGTGAGCCTTCTGATTCATCATCTCGGCGCCAGGCTTCGGCGATGGCATTTCGGCGTCGACTCACAGGCAGAGAGCTGACACATCGTCTCGTCCATTCTACAGGCTACTACCGCCGTACTAGCTCGACAGGCCAGTACTACTGTTCGACCACTCAGGCTTGAGTCGTCGCCTCGTCGCCCTCTCGTTCGGTTTAGTGCTCTCTCTCTTCTCCCAGGTTTCTAGTTTCGCCTCATCAGTACATAGACCCTCTTCAAGCTCGGCGGTGTCTCTTCGTTGCACCTTCCATCTTCCGCACCCCTCGCTCCACCTTGCTAGCAGTCCCTCTCTTCTCACTCATGTCCTCGGTCTCGCTCGACCATCACTGTCACTCACGCCCACGTATACGAATCGGCTGCTTTTTAGCCCCGTTCCCCTCTCATTGTATCTGTAGCTTCAATATACGGACGCCTCGCCACACACTCAGCTGTTAGAGAGTGCCGTCGCTCAACCCCCCCTTTTGCTCATTCCCGCTCCGCGCTTCTCGCCGAGGTAGCCTTCGTTGACTCTTTGTTCATCTGAAGCCTTGTGGAATCCAGAAAAATCATCACGGAACATACGAGCAGAGCCCTAGCGAAGCAACAGCTCCTGAAGAGCAAGGCGAACGAGAAGCGAAGGGTCGAGGCGAAGGCAGCGAGCTCGCCGAGAGGATGTTGATTGAGGCCTGTCGGGAGCGAGCAAACGCCTCTCCGATCGAAGTGGATGGTACAACAACACTCGATGCTCTTTACAGCTGCTTGCCCTGTCTTTAACAGCACTGATCCGGCTCCAACTCCCCTGCTCCGAGCTCGACGCTCTACCGCTCCGACCAGCCCAACACCCGATCCAACGCACTCAGTGACCCGCTGGCATAATCTCCAAAGAGCACAAACTCCCTCGGCGTATTCCTATACTTGAGGTCATTGCCCTCGACGATGGTGAGGCCCTTCGACGGGGCGAGCAGGTGAGCCAGCGCGCCATAGCTCGAACTCCCGACGAGGAGAAGGTCGCTGTCGGCCAGTAACTTGAGGTCACCCAAGTCGTCGTCGCCGTCGATGAGCGTGTAGGGAAAGTTGAGCTGGGACAGCACGGTGGCCGTGTGATTCTCCATCGCGACTCGAATGTCGAGCTGCTGGTACCGCGCCTGAGCATCCCGAACGACGGTGTTGACATGCTCCAGATCCATCGAACCTCGGAAGTGGGATTGGCCAGGTCGAGCCGAGTCGCCCCAGCGGATGTGGACGCCAATCGAGACGGCCTTGGAAGCGCCGAGCCGTCGCTGCTCAATCCCTCCGAGTCGCTCGCGCGTGAAGTGCGAGATGCAGCCATTGAGGTCTTGGTGTACCTCGTGAGGTGCATCGTCGATGATGATGGCGCAGAGGGCGAGTCGTTGGCCGAGGTCGGCGGCTTGGGCGAGTGCGGAAGGGGAGGCCGAGTCGGGCTGACAGACAGCTCGGACGAGGGGGAGTCGGTCTGCCAGAGGGAGGTAGTGGCTGAGGAGGCAGGTCTTGCCGAGTGGGAAGGTGCTGTTGAAGTAGCGAGCGTTGTAGAGGTGAGAGGAGGAGTAGTGGTGGATGGATTCGGTTTCCGAGAGCCAGAAGGTCGCGTTGGCTACGCGTTCGGCGATGATGATGGGGACTGTAGACGAAGGAGGTCAATATTGTGAACCTGAAGAGCAGCGAATGGACCTCCGTACTCTTGAGCAGCTGTAGGACGCTTCCCAGTCCTTCGTTGTCGGCCCAGGGGCGAATGAGCAGCCGTTGAACTTGGGGAGTTGATGTTGGGCTGGGGGAGGGAGGCCTCGATTAGTTCTGTAAGACTCTGTACCCCTCCCGAGCCACCACGCTGCAGCAACCGGACTTTCGAGACTCACCCTGAGGCGCTCTTCTCAGCTGGTCCTGCGCTCCTCCGCCCAGCCGTGTAGCTCAGCCCGAGCAGCAGCAAGAGCCCCAGGGTCAAGACAGAAAGCACGCCGACCTTGCGCCCGTTCTGATTCCTCCGTCCCTCTCTTCCTAACGTAGTAGCCTGCGTCTCTTCCTCCCAAGTCGATGTCGGCTCCTCCGAATGGGACTGGCGGTGGTGTAGCAGGTCCTGTAGCTCGCTAGTATCCTCCTCTGGAGATCCTGAGCGAGCCATGTCGGTGCGCAGTGATGCGAGATGAAGAGCGAAGGCAAAGAGTCTCGACCGCGAGCGAGTGGAAAGGCAGGGGGGAGAGGAGGGGACAAGTTGACCTCGGTGAATGACACTTATAGTCAAGAATTGAGAATTGACTCTTGTCCTGTAGCCTCGCAACTGTTCAGCTTCAAGCCTCAGCCGAGCACACCTTGCAATAAGCCTCGCGCCGAGCTTAAAGGGGGGTCGCCGAAGCTGAGCCTATCTCAGACCGCTCTGACAGCTTTCTAGTAGCTCATACTTGGCTACAGCTGCTCTCTAAGCTTCTGTAGCTCATTTAAGCTTTCGACGCGTTGACGCAAGTCACGGACGCGTCTCCCCTCTCCCGGCGCCGAACTCTTTCGCTGCTCTTGCTCGCTGCATCGCTCTTCCTCCCTCCTCTCCTCGTTCTTCTGTACCGGTTCCCAGTCGCTTCGACCGCACGCACACGGCGAATCCCTCCCACGCCATGTCGCGCCGCCTTTCCATCTCCCGACCTCAGCCTCGCTCTCTCGACAGCAGCAGCAGCATGACGACCGGCTACGCGAAGGTCTCGATGCAGGAGGACGCCAGTAGCTTCCCGCCATCCTCACTGCCTCCTTATACCGACCGACCAGCTCGTCGCCCCATCCTCTGGCTCGCCTTGGTCGTCTTCGCCGTTGCCGTGCTCTCGCTCGCGTCGCTTCATCCTCAATCGCAACAGCAGCTCAAACGCCTATCCCACTACACCTGGACTCGGCAGTACAATACGGCCGTAGGACCACGTTCCTACTCGCACCTTTACCAAGGGTGCAATCTCACCGAGCTGCTGCTGGACCTCAAGGAGTCCAAGATCAAGGACGACGCGCCGAGCAAGACGAGGAACAGCACCCTCCCCCCTTATGACCCCACCGACAATGCTCCAGCACCATTCGCAGGCTTCTCCTTCGACATGAACACCTGCCCGCCGCCGCACGTCTTCTCTCGAGACGAAGCCTGCGATCTCCTCGCCGGGTTCGGCGCTGTCCTCTTCTCGGGCGATAGCTTCATTCGGCACGTCTGGGACGCGCTCCTCATCTTCTTGACTGGTGAGCTCAACAACTGCTGTCTGAATGCGGGTGAGAACGCGCAAGCTGACCTTTCGCCGAACTTTGACAGGCGATCTCTCGGGCGCCGTCGTCGATCCTCAGCTTCGCGGTGGCTGCCGTGGCGAACATCTCTTCAACGACCGGCTAGCCGATAACTGGAACGTCATCTCTCCCTGTCGAACTGGCATCTACGACCTGCTCGAGAGCCTGCCCGAGGGTGTCTGCCCCGGCCGCTCGATTCGGGGCAAGCGTTTCGTCGACCTTCAGTGGTGAGTACCGTGTGCTGTCGGGTCGAGTAGGAGGCTGACCTTTGCTTCTCTCTCCTTCTCTTCCTCTGATCCTCCTTGCTCCTCGTCTCGTCCTTTCACTCGCTTCGCAGGACCTCGCTGAACAACATCCTCGCCTACACCTCATCCCTTCCCCCAGCGGCTCAACAGCTCTCCCCAATTCTCCTCTTCGACGGTGGTATCCACCTACAGTACAAGCTCGACGTAGCGACGACAAACTTCATCCACCCCGTCCTCGACATGAACCAGCGCTTCTCGCCTCACTTTATCCCCATCTGGCAGGGCAGCCATGCGCCAGGGATGGCGGAGGGAACACCCTACTACAGCTCCCAAGGACCAGCGGCCGTCAAGGCCTTCATTGAGGGCATTGATCAGATCATGGACAAGCACAAGAAGCTTCAGACGACCGCCGAGGGAGCGGTCCTGCGGATGGAGTGGTACAATGCTACGGACGGAGGTGCGTAGTGGTGCATAGTGCTGTCGAGACGTTGAAAAGCTGACACATCTCTCTCTTGCTATCCACGACGCAGCCGACTCGTTCGACGGCCAGGTGAGCTCGGCCTTCTCCTGTCCCCTCTTCCCCATCCTCGCTCGCAAGCTGACCTCCCTCTTCCGTTCTCACACCACAGCATTACAGCTACCAAGTCAACACGGAGAAGATGTACACCCTTCTCACCGTCCTCGACCTCGTTTGGCACGAGATCGAAGCGGCGGGCGGCTTAGTCGAGTAGATGGGAGCGTGTTGCAGTAGTCTTGGGTAGTGGTCAAGCGTCGACCGTGGGTGTACAACAATATGCTTTCATATCTACACCGAAGCGCCAACGATGCAGCGCGTCGCCGGGCACTAATGCTGTCGAAGAGCGGCGCCGAGCGTTGTGCAGCGCGTTGGGAGTGAGAGGGACGCGAAGGACTGAGGAAAAGAGAGGAAGAGGGTCAGCATACTACCACCCCATTTTTCGCAGGCTGCATCGATTCCCTCTGCTGGGCCCTGCAGCTATCGACCGCTTGTCCTCCCGCTCGGCGCTTCTCCCCCGAGCTCGTATCGCCTGACTCCTTCTACAGGCAGTGCACCCCAGAGTAGACGAGGACGAGTAGAAACAGAAAGCGACTCACTCCCTCGGTTCGACCTCACTCTTCGCCTTCCATTCCCTCGCCCACTCCGTTTCCCTCTCGTGAAATGCGCCGAGCCCCTCCGCCGACCAGCTACCACTCCTCTCGCTCCGAGTCCCAGTCCCTCTCCGCCAGATGAGCACGATGCTCTTCTTCTCCTCGTCTTTTGACAGGTGTGAGAGCGGCATGGTCCAGCGTCGAGCGAGGAGGGACAGCGGCGAGGGGAAGGGTGCTGAGCTGCGCCGAGAGGGGAGAGCGTTTGGAGGGAAGGGCGAGGTGGTCCAGCTGCTCAAGGGTAGGGATACGCGAGGGGATGAGAGGTGAAGGCGAAGTGGAGGTCAGCCTCAGTTGACAGCCTACAGCACCTCGGCTGTTCTTCGCCGAGTCGGTTGCCATCTCGGCGCTCCTCTGCTGCTCGCCAGCAGCCTCTACACGCCGCTCAGAGACAGTGAGAGACTGAGGAGATACTTACAGCGTAGCACAACCTCCTGGACCCATCCCCTTCATTCCCATCCCGAGGGCCCGAGCAGCTCGAGAGTCCTCCTGCCCATCGTCCGTTTCTGTAGCTTTCTCCCGTAGACGCAGAGCAGTGGGCGGAAGTATGTAGTGTTAAACTAGTCTGAGCCGTGCTTCGAGGCGGGAGAGCCTAGATTGGAGAGCTGCGAGGAGAGCTTCGAGGGTTGATTGAGAAGGGTGCCGATGAGGAGGTTGGCTGCTAGCGAGCATTGTTTAGTAACGATTAACGAGGTGTATTCGAGTGCATTTTGTGCTTAGCCAAGTGAAGGATAAGAGCTCAACCCAATTTCGCGCCCAAGCTCAGGCCTCTCCCTCTCTTGCCTTTCGACTTGTCGCTCCTCACACCTTTGGACTCGGCTGTAGCTCTTCAAAGCGAACTAGAAGGCTACAGACCATGGCGCAGCTGCTCGCTAGCACGACCAGCAGCCTACAAATGCACTCTGCGCCATCGGACGATGACCTCGACTTGCTCCACCAAACGCTCGACTCGTCCTCCTCGCGCAACTCGCATTCGTTGGCAGAAGATCATTTGGAGGATATTCTATCGTACGTTACAGCCTCTGCGCTTCCTTGACTGCTGCCCTACAGCTCACTCCCGAGCGGGAGATGCATCAACACGCCCTACGCGCCCTTGTCTCCCGTTCGCTCGCTAACCTCTGCACGCCGTGTACGGCTACAGCCTCCCCCTAGCACAAGAGCTGCACTCCCGTCGCTCCCACGCCAAACTCTCTCACGCCTCTTCCTTGTCCTCCCTCACCCACGAACCCCTTCCGCGCGCCCCACCTCCTCCGGTCGCCTCGTCTTCTCCCGGCGCCGCTCGTCGACCTCAAGAAAAGTCAAGGAGCAATAGCCCGGAGCTGTCAAATCGGCCGATATTACCACCTGGACCTGGTCCTCAACCTACCAAGATTCCTCTCAGCCGGGCGAGGAGTAGGAGTCGAGGAGCGGGGGAGCAGCTCGGCGTTGCGAGTCGAGGCGAGAGGGCAGCAGGGGAGGGATGGGAGACATTACAGGTCGGGAGCTCTTCCCCTTCATCGTCGCCTGCGGTGATCAGAGCACGACCGATCAAAGCCGCCGCCCCCGTCGCAGGAGGAGCCAGCTCGGCGGGCATGCAGCGCTCTCGCACCGCTGGCTCTCTGCCCGCCTCGCAACCTCTGTCCTTCCCTTCCACCTCTCCGAACAACAGCAACAAGATCCCACCACTCCCTTTAACCCCGCCAACCCTACCCAACGGCGCCAACAGCATCCGAAAACGAGCTCAGACGTCCAACCTCCTCTCCTCTCCCGCTTCCTCCACCACCACCAGCACCAGCAAACGCGCGCTCTCCCCTTCCCCCCGCTCCGCCTCGGGTCCTCTCTCCCCCTCCTCTCCCTCTCCCTCCCCCMCCCCCCGCCCGCCCAAACCCTCCAGCACCCCATCCCCCCCAGCGCCGAGCACCAAAAAAGCCCGTCGAAAATCCTTCTCCGCTGCCACTGCCTACCGGATTGGCGAGCTGGAGAGAGGGGACGAGCCAGTCCCCGCGGTGCCGTGGTTACAGGAGAGTCCCCGGGTGTTTCGGGATCAAGAGGGAGGAATGGGGGCGTTCAAGAGCGAGGGGAGGGTCGAGGATATGGTGTTGCCTGGTCAGTTCAGTTCTGCCTCTTCTTCCCCTCCTTGCTCTATCCTTTCTGACGCTCTCCCTCCCCCCCCCCCCCCCCCCCCCCCCTCTCCGCCCCCCCCCCCCCCCCCCCCCCCCCCCACCCCTCGCTCCTGCATCATCAACCAGCCGTCGCCCGCCGCCTCGAAGCCGAACGCCTAGCTCGAGGTCTCGCAAAAGAAGGAGGGGAAGGGTTGATCACTCATTGGGATAGGGAGGGCGCGCCGATGGTCGTCAGTAGTCTGATTGGTGGTCGAGGGGGTGGGGGGAGTGGGAGTGGGAGGGGGACGCCGAGGGCTGTTGAGCTCGAGGCTGGAGAGGGCCAGGAGAGGGAGGGCGGAGAGGACCAGAGGGAGGAAGAGCAGTCGAACGACATCAGCCACGACACTCAGCAACCTAAGCCCTCTTCCGCCAGCGCCAACACCAACGCCGAGCACCATCGGACCTCCCTCCCCCCTCCACAACTTCCTCAAAAAGATCCTCCTCCACACCAGCTACTCCCTCCCCCTCCCTCGGCTGTCAACGACAACCACGAGCGACAGCAACAGGCTCAAGCTCACGCCTCCGCCGACGCCCGGGGTGAGGGTGAGAAGCGACGGAGTAAGGAGCAGGCTCAGGCTCAGGCTCGGGTGGAGAGGGATAGGGCGGAGCAGAAGGGGAAGGGATGTTGTGCCGCGTGCGTCGTCATGTGAGGGAGTGGGAGTGGGAGTGGGAGTGGGAGGGGGAGGGAGAGCCGTCGTCGTTCTTATCGTGTTCTCTCTTCGCTCGTTCGCATAATCCCCTCCCATTCGCTCTCGTTCCCTCTCCCTTTTTCTACCAGACCATAGTTCCGAGTTTCGGTATACATATCCCCAGCAGCCTCGCATAGCAATCGCACTCTCTCTCTTCTCCAGCGATCGTCGAATCGTTCCGCGCCGACGAGCTCGCGAGCAGCTCAAGTTCAACCGAGCGAGCGGCGTAGGCCGGCTTTGAGGGAGGGAGGAAGCAGCGGTTCGGAAGGAGAGGTAGTGCTGTTCTCGATGTGCTGGGTGCCGTTGGAGGGCTTGCGGCCGCCCTGTCAGCGTGCTCAGCGACAGAAGGGGCTTGCTCGGCGATGGCTCAACGTCTCAACCCATCTCGTCAAGCAGCTTACGAGCTTCGAACCCACCTCCGCGAGGAACGGAGATGGACTGTGTGCATGCAAGAAGCGCACAAGCTACCCACTTGGCCATGTAAAGAAGCGTGTTCATCGCGCGAGGCGAGCAGGGCGGCCGAGAACACTGCAGCTCGGAGCGGCAATGGGGTGAAGGTCAGGAAACAAAGCGAGGAGGGTGGGCAGCGCGGGTCGCTGACGTTGTACAGGTTCTGTATGGGAATGAAAGGCCGGCTTAGCTGCCGAGAGGGTTTGGAGGAAGAACGGAGGAGGCGTCGCTCGGAGTTCGGGATCGGCGAGAGGGGCATGATGTAGGGGATTCGGTTGGGCCAGACTAGGTGAGCAGGAGCTGTAGCGAGCTAGGTGAACGAAGCCCGCAGGTTGTAGCTCAACCCAAGATTCTAGTTTCCAAACGGCGAAGGAGTCGCTCGAGATCGCTGAGCTGAAGCGCTGAAGGCTTAGCGCTTGAAGGGGGTCTCGCTCCCACCGCTTTACCTCGTCTGCCCTCCTCTCTTCTCTTCTTAACCAAACAGGCTACAGCACACCCCTCCTGCCCCCCCTTCCTCGTACACCCTCTCCAACCTCTCAAGGACCCACTCCCCGCTCAGGCTCGCTCGCTTCGTCTCTCGAGTCCCGCTCAGCAGCTCGACGTCCAGTAGCTTCCTTACAGCTCTTTCGAAGGTCTAGTAAGACAGAATAAGGTACGTTCTAGCTACAGAACGCTCTCAACGAGGCGATGGAAATGGACGAGAGGAGAGGAGAGGGCTACAGGACGACGACGAGTGACGAGTGACGAGCAGCTGGGACGCTTGCGGGTTGATATCGCTTGAGGGGTGGGTAGGGGGAGCAGCGGCGGGCTGGATGAAAGGAGGAGTAGCCTAGCCCTGCTCTCTGTGACCCATCGGGGAAGGGGAGCAGCTGGGTGGAGGGAGCGCCACTTGGCGGGTTGGCGCTGAGGGAGCGAGTGGGCGTTCGTGGTTCAATTGGTGGAGGAGGGGAGGTTGGAGCATAGAGAGGAAGAGGTGCAGGCTCAGAGTCGCTCATAGCTCACTTGGGGGGCTGTAGAGGCTGGCAGCTTGTGTCGAGCTCGAGCAGGGACCTCGACGCCGTCAGACGGTGCTGGCTGGGTCCTGTAGCAGAGGAGTCCGAGCAGGGGAGGGAGCAGATCCCTGCTTATTAGCTGTACAGCATCACACTTCACCTTTGAATCTCATCGCTAACTTCTCTCCCCTCCTCGCAGACAACAACACCCTCACCCTCCCCGCTCTCTCTCTCCTACAATGGAAGCTCTCTTCTTCAACTCGCACGGCGGCTACCTTGAAGGAATCGTTCGCGGTTTCAAAGCCGGCCTCATCACCCAAGGGCAGTACAACAATCTCACGCAATGCGAATCTCTCGACGGTCCGTCTTGACCCTCCTCGTCGCTCTCTCCTGCGCATCGCTGACCTCGGTATAATATAACAACGCAAACCACACAGACTTCCGCATGCAACTCTCGGCGACCGACTATGGCAACTTTCTCGCCAACGAGACGCCGCCCATCTCGACGAGCACCATCGCCGAGAAGGCGACGCAGAAGCTCGTCGACGAGTTCAATTACATCAAGAGCAACTCGGTGCAGCCGTTGACTAAATTCCTGGATTACATGACGTGAGTTCCTTGGCTGGGCTGAGCGATCAGGGTTGGAGATGGGAGATGGAAATGGAGATGGGAAGCTGACCACCTCGTTCGGACTGCACAGCTACGCCTACATGATCGACAATGTGCGCTCTCTCCCTTGTCCTACTTCTTAGAACGCAGCTCACCCTCTGAACGCATGCACAGGTCGTCCTCCTCATCTCGGGCACCCTCCACGAGCGCGACACGCACGACCTCCTCGAGCGCTGCCATCCTCTCGGCACCTTCGATACGATGCCCGCCCTCTGCGTTGCTACGAATGTAGAGGAGCTCTACTCTACTGTGCTGGTCGAGACGCCGTTGGGTGGGTTGTGTTGCTTCTCTTCTTGCACCGGGATGAGTGCTGACGACGAAGTGTCGAGCAGCCCCCTACTTCCGCGAATGCCTCTCGGCGCAAGATTTGGACGAGCTAAACATTGAGATCATTCGCAACACTGTTCGTCCCATCTACTCCCTCTCCTCATCCTCCTCCCTCGCTAATCTCGCACGCACACAGCTTTACAAAGCCTACCTCGAAGACTTCCACTCCTTCATCCTCACCCTCGGCTCGCCCACATCGGACATCATGTCCCCCCTCCTCTCCTTCGAAGCGGACCGACGTGCGCTCAACATCACCATCAACTCGTTCGGCACCTCACTCTCCAAGGATCAGAGGGCAAAGCTCTTCCCTGCGTTGGGCAGGCTTTATCCCGAGGGAAGTCTGGCGTTGGCTAGGGCGGATGATGTCGATCAGGTCAAGGTCGTGTTGGATGGGGTGGTCGAGTATCGCGGGTTCTTGGAGGGTCAGACTGGGCAGAGCAGCGGAGGAGGAGCGGGCGCCGAAGGAGGATCAGGAGGAGGAGGAGGGGGTCAGCAAGCCGCCAGCCTGGAGGACCATTTTTTCCAATACGAGGTGGGGCTCAACAAGCTCGCCTTCCTCCAGCAGTTCCAACTGGGCGTGTTTTATAGCTTCTTCAAGTTGAAGGAGCAGGAGATTCGGAGTTTGACGTGGATTGCGGAATGTATTGCGCAGAACGCTAAGGATCGGATCAAGTAGGCTCACTTCTCACTCTCTTTGTGTGTGTGGGCGAGCGATCGCTGACCGAACTTTTGGACTACTCTACAGCGATTAGTAGGCTCTGCTCTCTCTCTCCCCTCTCGAATCGATTCTCGGCGCCGAGCTGACTCTCCTTCTCTTGCCCCTCGCACCTCGCAGTATTCCGACGTTCTGAGCTCGCTTTCTGTAGAGTATGAGTCAAGGACACTTGAGCGGTGTCTGTGCGCAATGCGATGGGGTTTTGTACCGCTTCAAGACTTTGTTGGCGGGAGTGAGCGACTCGTTGAGGAAGCGAGAAGCGGCTGATGCTCTACAGCAGGTGGGGGGAAAGCGAAAGAGCTTTCTGTACAAGCTCACTACCACTTCCAACTCGACTACAGCCCACCCGACTCAACCTCGCTCGCCCGAGCCCTCGAGTCCCCCCTTCCTCCGCTCTCCTCGCTCTCTCTCTGCTCCCCCTCCTCACCTCTCGTCGTTCGCTTCGCCCATGTCCTGCACTACAAGTTGGATCACCTCCCTCTCCACCTCGCTCTCCATCTCCACCAGCTACTCTTACAGCTACAGTAGCACCGTGTACACCTACAACAACGCTCGCGCGGCCGCTCGTCGTTCGTTTGATATCAACGGCGAGGGCGAGGGCGAGGGCGCTCCGACGCCGACGAGCTTGGCCCTCGAGTTCCTGCCGACTAGTACTGGTGCTAGGAAGAGGTTGCTGGGTCGTCAGGTGAGTCTCCTCCACCGAGCGAGCTGCAGCAGAGTATGGAGCGAGAGAAGCTGACCCTCCCTCGCTCGTGAAATCAGACGCCCTCCTCGAACCCCGCTCCTACCCCTGCAGGCGCAGGCAACTCGCCGCTCAACGTTATCGGAAGTCCTCCTACGAGCGCTACCGCTACTGCTGCTCCGGTGGTCCGTCGTCAAGTCGCTGAGGTCGTAAGTCTGTCTCGCCGAGCCGAGCTGAGCTGAGGAGGAGGGGACTCGGAGCTAATCACCTTGTTCGCTCGCTCGTTCGCAGGAGGTCTCGCTGATCGACTCTGGCTGGTTCAAGGTATGCTACCACTCGCTTACGCTGGAGGAGCGTTCCTACAGCTCACCCTGCCGCTCCAACAGCGCCAAATCGGCGGCCTCGACGGGCTCCTTCTGCCCCATCTCGGCGCCCTACCGCTTCGGCTCGGCGCAGTGCGGTCAAGAGAGGTGCTATACGAATCGTGAGTCGGAGCGATTGAAGTGGGCGGCGGAGGGAAAGCTGATGACGAGATCTTTACAAACAGCGACGCTCGAGTGCACGCCGACTGAGGGGACTTCGCGCTTTATGAGTAGTGGGGACTGCGATGCTTGCTTTGGTATACCCCTGGACTTGTGAGTGCTTCTTTCACCAGCAAACGAGGAGAGAGTCGAAGAAGGTGGAAGAGGCAGAAAAGAGCAATTCGACGCTCGGCGCTAACCTCGCTCCCTTGGCACTCACAGACCGTCACCTCCCTCGTCGGAACCTACTCCGTCCGACCCGGTTCGGGTCCTGTAGTCCTCACCAACTACTACTCGAGCTCCTCTCCCTACTACTACACCTCGACCGTCGTGCACACCTCGATTTACGCGGGAGACGTGCGGTGCTCTTCCAACGGGTGAGTCTGCTTGCCTTCTCTTTCAGGTGAGCGCACAAGCTGAACTCGTCTATCAACAGGCTCTCGACGGGCGCCATCGTCGGAATCGCCGTCGGCGCCGCCGGGCTTCTCGGCGCCCTCCTCGTCGCCCTGCTCACCTGGTTCCTCCTCCTTCGTCGCAAGCCCGCTCCTACTTCGCCTAAAACCGACGCGTCTTACACCCCCGCCAAGCTCGACCAAGAATTCTCCACGCCTGCTCCTTCGCCTTTGCCTCTCGAGAATGAGGGCCAGCTCGGCGCTGATTCGCCCGAGTCGCAGGGAGTCTTTCACCGTGAGGAGCCTGGAAGTGAGTCGTGAAGTCTTTTGGAGGGAGGCTCGAGCTGACCTTCTACTTGCCTGCAGCCATCGTGCACTGGTGAAGAGAACCTCACCCAAGCTTGTCAGCCGTAGCCTCCCTTTGCGCATCATTCTCAACTCGATTTACCTCGCCATCCGTCTATCAGCCTTTTGCAATTCCTATACCAGTCCTATCCACCACGCACGAGGTCGCCTACCCTCAAACATCGACCGAAGCGAGACGAGGACGAGCCTTTCGCCGAGCGCGGCCGCCAGACGACTCGGCGGGGTGACAAAGCGAAACGGACCAGCCGCTTCATTGGCGACATCACTACTACTTACTTTACCCGATCTACTCTACAGAGCAACGCCCACGAACTCAAACATCATCCCCTCCCCCTCCTTCAACCCCCATTCTCCCGGCTCCAGCACCATCGCCGAGCTCCACCTCCTCTGCTCCGACCCCATTTCCAGCCCTTCATCTACTCGCTCTTGCTCCCTCATCTCCCACGCATACCTTACATCCAGCTCCAATGCGACAGACAATCTTCCAGCGATCAGGAATGATGGCAAAGGACGCTTCGGCGCTTCCCTCGCTTGGTCTGGCAGCTCGGCGATGGCCGGTCGGTCCATAGCGGGCGAGGAGGGTGCAGAGCGGGCGAAGGATTGAGGGCGCGGGCTGGAAAATAAGATTGAAGTGCGAGAACCCCGATGCGAGGAGGAAATGGAGGGAACTCGAGCGGTTCGGGTGAGTGGGATTCGAGAGTAGTGGACCGAGACTTGGGGGAAGGGGAACGCAGCGCGAGGAGCAGTGAGGGGTGCTCGCCAAGTGATGCCGTCCCCGCCGCAGCGGAGGTCGTCCATGTCGAGGAAGCAGCCGAGGTCCATCAGGTCGTCGTCGACGTCGGCAGCTTCTTCGGATGATGCGCTGGTCGTAGGGCTGTGTGCTGCTGGCTCGAGGTGGTGGGGTGGTGGGATCCGAGGGAGGGGGCGACTGTAGTTGGGCGCGGAGGGCTGGGAGGAAGAGGAGGAGGGGGCACTGGACATGGAGCTGGGCTGGAGTGGTGGAAGATCGCCGAGAGGTGGCTGGATGGTCCTTTGCTGTAGGGGAGCAAGGTCGGAGAGGAGGAGGAGGAGCAGAAGGTAGTTTGGTTGAAAGAGAAATCAGATCAACAAGATCAAGAACTTCAAGCCGGGCTGGCAGCTGGGTTCGGAGCGCCTGGAGCTCTCCTTTCCTTCCCCTTTCGGCGACCTCAACTCCTGTGTCTTGCTTCAGCTTGAGCACTGGAACATTGTGTCCAGCTCTCAGCGCACATCTAGTTCTCTGCCGAGCATTGGCAACGGCATACGATCATCCGAGTCGCTTCCTGGCTCAGCTCCTTGTCGAGCCGAAGGGGCCGAGCACTGCCAGTGCGAGCCAGCTTATGCTCGAGGCGGCTGGAGCGAGGCTGCTGTTCATGAGGAGCCTCAGTACAGCGCAGCCTCTCTGACTACCTTAGAAAGCTTGCATGATCGAGGAGGAGAAGCAAGAGGCAAGTCTCGCTCAGGTTTCTGCTCGGCGAAGTCTAAGGGCCGAGTCAACCTGGTCTCCCGTCCTCAGTACGATCGTACCACCAGCAGATCAACGGATCGATCCAATGTATACCCCTCCACAGCTCCGGAGCCACAAGGAGCCTCATCATCACCGAGCTCAGCCGCCGAAACTTCGAGCCTTGTTTGAGCGCCGAGCTCTGGCTTGCCCATCGTTCCACGCTCGAAGACTGCACGTAGATGTCTCGGAGGTGAGAATGATGCGGTACTTGCAGTACCAAAGGTGGACGGGGAGGAGCGAGCTGCCGCTTGGGACGGAGGATTGTCGCTAAGTAGAGAGTTCGCCGAACTGCCCAGAGCGAGACGATGTTGACGTTCACAGGCTGGGAGTGAGCTTGCTGGCCAAATATCGCGTTCAGCATTCAAGCTGGATGCGAGTGTGTACTGTAAAAGCAACACAAGCTGACGGTTGCCTCCTCCAAGCCCTCTTCATCATCGCCGAGCTTCAACACATCGCCAGTTGCGCCAGTACGACCCGGCGAGTACTCTAGACGCCGAGTAGCATCTCTGACGCGAGTAACGACTCAGGCTGAACGGTTTTACGGCCGAGGGCAGATCCGACTGAAGCCTGTAGATCGGCAACCGACCCGAGATTGAGACAAGGCCGGAAATTGCTTGCCCGCGAGGCGGAGCTAGCGCCAGGCGAGCTGCTGATGAGCTACAGCGGTGCTGGTTGAGCATGAGCGTGAGGATGTGCAGGAATGTAGAAGAGAGCACTTTCGAAGAGAGCAGCCCACGAGGGGAGCCGGAGGAGCCCGTCGCAAGGATCGCCGAGCCTCGACTTCTGCTCTCCTCAACAACAGACGCCGTGAAGCTGCTCTCGTCCATTCGAATGCAGAATCAGGCTTTCCAGTACACCGCCCTCTGCCCCTCAGTACAAGATTATGCTCGTCTGTAGCTAGAAGATATCCTTCGCACCTCCGCTCAGTATCTGACGTAGCCTGCCTTGCTCCTTCCTCTTTCTCCCTTTCACGAACAGAGTCGTAAGTTGTTGCTTGTAAGGTCCTACAGCTTGCAGCAGTGCTGACCTTTAGCCTCTCTGCACCTTTCCATCCTTCTCGCTCGCCTGAACCCCTGCCCTCTGCGCCGAAACGACGATCCTTAACTCGCGACTCAGCCTTCCACAAGATGGACGACAGACACAGCTACAACCCTTACAGCATCCCACCAGTGCCCAACATCAACGGCAACGGCTATCGAGGTGTACCAGGTCATGCACCTTCCCCTCCCCCGCAACCTCAACCTCCGCCGCCAGCACCTCCTTCCGCCGCGTATTACGCCAGCGCTGCAGCTCTGTACGCGACGTATCCGGCGCTGTACGACCACAGTAGGGATCACGCGTACGGCGGCACCTTCTCCCCTACATCAGACTCGGGCACTCAGTCGAGGTCAGGTTCCATCACCGGCGGGATACAGAGCGGAGGGAGCAGTACAAGCGGCGGCGGGGGGCGAGCGGCAGCAGGAGGAGGACAAGTGCAGCTCACGGACATGACGGTCAGCTTCACTATGGACCAGTCTTCGAACGGAGCGCCGGCGCCGAATTCCTCGAAACGGGCGAGGAGCGATGAGGGGAGCGGTCCTTCGAGTTCTGGGACTCCCAGAGGATTGACGGACAAGGTGGGCTTTAGTTTGGTACAGCTTTGATTGCTCTTCGCTGATCTGAGCTCATTCGTAGGCCTGCAAGACTTGTCGCGTGCGCAAGGTCAAGGTGCGTCGCTTCGCAGGCTCTCCACTCGCTGTTGGGCTGACCTCGAGTGTCCTACACAGTGTGATCGTCAATGGCCCAAATGTCAACGGTGCAAGGGCCGAGGGGAGGAGTGTGATTTTGGGTCCATGGTCCCAGGTGAGCAGCGCATTACCGTTCGCAGATCAGCGAGGGGAAGGTTGGCTGTCAAGAATTGCTGCCGAGGGGGGCTGAGGGAGCGGGATACATAAACGGAACGGTCATAGCTCTGTGCTTGGGGTTGGTGGAGCTGCTGAAGCGCTACTCGGAGATGGATTCGGCGCCCTCGGCGATGGGCGGCTCGGCCTGATGATGCCGCAGGCTTTCCAAGCAGAGTCTTGCAGAGCGATACTGACTGTATCAATCACAATCCTGCAGTCGACGTCATCACCGACCTACCGACGCTCAACGCCGACCCTCGAGTCGCCGAACTGGAGAATCAAGTCGGTGAGTGCTGTTGCTGCCGCTGTGAGCTGCACAGCTGACCTATCTTCTTCATCAGTCGTACTGCAGATGCAGCTCGCCGAACAAGACCGCCTTACACCGCCTGACGCGTCATTCAGCCCGAGTCCTGCCCTCGCCGACGCCATTCGCTCCTCCTTCCTCGCCGGCACTCGCGACGCCCACCTCACGGTCGACCGCTTCCTCGCCCAGAACCTAAAGAGCCCGCTCATATGGGGTGGCACCATCACCGACTTCAACGGCGGGATTGGCGAGCACAGTCTGGATTGGCAGCTCGCGAGGCCCCAGATGGCCAAGGCGCTCAGCCTGCACCTTATGCACTGTGAGTTGTTCAACATATGTCGAGAGCGAGAAGGAGCTGACATTCTGCTCGGCCCACAGCCTTCTTCAGCTCGTGCTGCTCCTTCCTCCCCATCTTCGACCCGTGGCATACTCGCCTGCCCGAGATCTGCGCTCATATCGATCACCTCGACCCGGCCAACCAGGTGAGTCGCATTGGTCCTCTGCCTCCAGACCCACTTGCTGACCCTCGGACTACCTAGGTCGCCGTCGCTGCCTTCTGCGCCATGGGCGCTCGAGCTTCGCCTCACTCGGTCAGTTCTTCGCCCGCTCCTTTGCTCAGTCGCTCACGCTGCTGGCTCTCTCCCAGGCTCTTCTCGGCATCCACGAAGTCGGTCCTGCCGACCCCACGAGCAACATCGCCAGTCACGCTGCTCGCGCCGCCGGAGTTCGGCGCGAGCAAGCTTGCCGCTCGCTCCATCTTCGCACCTACGACCTCTGCAACGACCTCGACATCATCCACGAGGCTACTCCCGTCAACTTTGAAGCGCTGATGGTCGAGTTGCAGATGCTCATCTGTGAGTCTCGGCGTGAGGAAGGAGATCAGGTCGAGCTAACCTCCCTCGACGTCGCTTCGCAGTCAACGAGTTGGTCCCTCGCAAGTCTCGGACGCTCGTTCGCCTCGCTTTCGGTCAGTTTCAGGACCTGCAGAACTCGACGCTGCCGAACGAGACCAAGCAGGAACTTTCGCGCGCCTACAGCCTTCCTCTCTTCGTGAGTCTTGGGTCTCGTCGACCGTCTCGATCACTCCAGACAAGCTGACATCGCTTCTGGTTCTTCTCCCACAGACCTGCGACGCCGTCACGTCGGCATACGCGCGCAAAGTGCCCATCATCACCGTCGCCGACTGCCGAACGTTCCTTCAAGGTCTCGCCATTCCCGACTTTGGCGTCGACCTCCTCGAGCGCATCCTGCAGAAGCACATCCCTCTCCTGCAGAAGCACATCCCTCCAACTTTGCTCAAGGGTACCCTTACGCACGAAGCACTCGTCCTTGCGACGCATGAGGTGCACGCCTGGCTCGGTCAGGCGCAGAGGAAGTACGCCGAGATGGCAGTTCGTGAGTCCGGGGCGGACGCTGAGAGGTCGGTCAAGCAGGGCGATGAAGTTGACTAGTTCTCTCTCTCAGATCATCTGGATCCCGTCCTGCTTTCAAACCAGGTCTACGCTCTCTGGCGTGCTGTCGACCAGATCCACCAAGGTCCGTCCTCTCTTTCCGACGACATCGACCAAGCTGACCTATGACCGCCCCCTCGCAGCTTCGCAGAGTTTGCAGACGACCCTCATCAACCTCGACTACGCTCCCATCGCTTGTGGAGCCGATGGCTGCAACGACCTTCACCTGCGCTTCATCACCCGGCTCGACCGCGATACGATGGTGAGTGGTCGGTCTCTCCGACTCGTGCTGCGCAGATCTGACCTTTCTCTCTTTTCTGCCCGCCAACAGGACATCACCCTCCTCATCCACACCCTCGTCAAGGAGCGCAAGATTGGAGGTGCTCTCGGCGCCAGCCTCTTGCTCGAGTCGGAGAAGCGCGTGCGCAATGCCCTCAAGCTCGTCTCGTTCTACTCGGAGCTCTACATCACCTCGAGGGATCCTCACATGTGAGCGAACCCGCTTCTTGGCTGTGAGGCGCTTGGCTGATCGTCTTCCGACCGCCACAGGACCTACCACCTCTTCTGGCAACTCGAGTTACTCTCCGAGTGAGTCTGTCTGCTTTGGGCATTGAAAACTTTTCACTGACTCGTGTTTCTCGTCTACAGCTGGAGTGAGCTTGCGATGCAGCGTTTCGGCGAGCCAGGCGGACCTGCGACCGAGGCGCTCGAGTGCAGCGAGGTCGAGCTGGATTGGTGAGTTCTTTCTCCGGCCGAGGTTAGAGCTGTCGAGCATCTGCTGATTCTGTTTTACAGGTTCGTCAAGGGACTCTCGTGTGCCGCCTACTACCACCCCATCGCGATGGGCCGCTTGGTCGAGATGGAGAAAAACCGTCGCTCGCCTCGTCGTTCGTCCTTCACCATCGCCTCTCCCCCCTCGAGCATCTATTAACATACTTCTCCGTGTCTGACCTCCTACAGAAGCCACCACCGCCGTTTATTCCGCATCTTTCAACCCCTCCGCTCCCCTCGGCGCCAACATCGTCGCGACTACTCCGCACCACTACGCCCCTCAACTCCCCCTGCACCCTACTCCCACACCCATGCTGCCTTCCCTCCACCATACCCAACTCTACCCTCACCCTCACCCCCCTCCCCCTTCTCACCCTCCTCACTTCGGCGCTCGCGCTCCCTCCCTACCGCACCACTCCGCCCACCTCGCCTCTACGCCTGCACTCGTCGCCCCTCCCGCCCACTCGGTAACAGCAACGGGCACAGAAGTCATCGGCGGCGACCTCCAAAGCGGTGTAACTCATCCGGGGGCGAATAAGAAATGGGGGGGCTGGAGCGGCGATTCGAGTGGCAATAATGCTAGGATGTGGAAGGGGAGTGGAATTTGAACTGTGGTGGGACGGGAGGAGGGAGGGGAGTGAAGAGTGGAGGTAGGAGTAAGGAGGAGGAAGGGCGCCGCCGAGCAGGAAACGCCGAGGGAGTGCGAAGAAGGAAGGGAGAAAAGTACTTGTAGTGTGTAGCTTGTAGCTTGATCAGTGATCTGTCATGATACTGTTGTCTTTGTTTCCGGTCTCTCTTCGATACCGTCAGGCGAGCTCTGCACCGAGGACGAGAACTCAGTGTCTAATCCCGGGGACGAGTGGTACACAAAGCGAGGTGCGGTAACGACAAAGGAGAGTTCTACACGAGCAGAGTGAAGGGATCCAGCCCCTCTTGAGCCCTAAAACGACGTCAAAGCAATCTTCTCGCCCTCGGTGTCTTCATCCTCCTTCTTCCTCCTGTTGCCTCCCATCGCCTCGAGCACCCATCCACCGACGTATCCAGCCGTATACAGGACTATGAGCCCGTAAAACGTAATCCTGACTCCCATGGGCACTGGAGTCTGAGCGTCCGAGGTCGTCTCCCCAGTGTCGAAGCCCTCGTTGACGGTGATCCAGGCGACTCCGAGGATGACTATGCGGAGGAAAATGCGTAAGAGACGGAAGGGCGATTTTCGGCTGAGAGTGGGGAGTCCGCTGGTGGGTGAGGATTGGACGGGGCGGGAGTGGGCGACGACGCCGAGGAGGATTTGGGCGAGGACCAGGATGAAGACGAGTGCACCCAGCCTGTTGATGCGAATTAAGCCGACAGATCAAGTTGCGATTAGCGCAGACAGCTCACTTCTGATGGGTTCCCTGAAAGTGCTTGCCGACCACCGAGCGAAAACCGAGGCTAACAGCGACCACTACAAGGACTCCAGAGATGGAATTGAGGGCGGCATGACTTGGATACCACCTACTCGCACGGAGGAGGCGACCGAGGAGGACTGCGATAGGTGTGAGGACGACCATAGCGAGCGAGGCGCAGACGGCTGTCGCGACGGAAGGCAGGGGGTCAGCTTGCAGTCGCCGAAGGTCGAGCAGTCGGCGGCTCACCATGAGCGATGAGCCATATATCCCGAGTAGACAAAGCTGGACGCGGACTGCTGCTGAGTCCTGCAGCCGACCCAACGTCGCCCGAGCCCCGGGCCCCTTCGGCGGTCGAGTTGCTGGTGAGCGAAACGGGGTTGCTCAAGTCGAGCGAGGTCGTCGAGTGCGCCTGTGCAGCAGTAAGGAGTAAGCCTAAACCCGAAAGTCGCCTCCGCCAAGCGCACTTACTTGATTGTGCTGAGAAAGGTCGGCGCTCTCGTCGGAGCTGCGAGGCGACACGCTTGAGCTAGCGTAGATGAAGCGATTCCGCCCATTCCGATTCAACGACTTGTAGCTCGACCTCGAAGGATAGTTACTGGGCGCCTCGAGGAGACGTAGGAAGCTGACGGCGGTGTAGGAGGCCGAAAAGTCGGTGCTGAGCTCGGGGAGGAAAGTGTAGAAGGTTGAGGTGGAAGTGGTGGAAGCGGAAGAGGCCACGACGGGTTGATCTTCGCCTCCGGGGGAGCTGCGATGGCTGATGGTCCACGGAGTAGCAGCGTTGCCGGCGTTGGGCCTGCGAAAGGGAGCGCCGAACTGGTCAGTTTCTGACTGATCCTCCCAGATGGCGACACGCTCCAGCAGCGAAAGCAGCAGTGATCTAAGACCAGGTTCTGAAGCTCACCAGGCGATCACGTAGTCGGCGTTAGACTGCAGAAGAACAGCGAGGTGAGCTCAGTCTTCGCCGAGCAGGATCGTTTTAGCGCAGCGAGCACATACCATCTCCGTCCCACTACCCACGCCCATCCATCCTACTCGAGAAGGCTGAGAGGTCGAGTTGAACGAGTACAGAGCATGAGCTGTTGGGAGATAAGTGAGAGATCAGTGGGGCTCCTCTGCGAGTCGCAGGGCAGGCAGAGTGGAAATGTAGCTCACTCGAATTGGTGACAATGGTGAAAGTCCAAGCGGGAGCCAAGTTGGCAGTAGCACCAGTGAGATTCGCAGCTCCCTGGCCAAAGACTGAGGCAAGTTGCTGCGAGCTGAGCGCTTGAGCTTGAGATGCGAGGGAGGAGAGGAGGAGAGCTCCGCTGCAGGTGAGCTGTCGGCTGTAGGGAAGCATGGACGTCCAAGGGCGAGTTCTACTAGGCGGAACGAACTGCAGGAGAGCAAGAGCGAAGCGAGCGAGGAGTGAGCGAAGTCAATACAATTCCTTGAGGCAATTTGAAGGTCTCGATTTGGCAGCCGAGCGCCGAGCGCGCACCGCCCCCTTCGTTCAATCTCCTACAGCCCTCTGCAGTGAGTTCTGTAATGAAGCCCAAAGGCGAGAGCTACACTGCTACAGTAGAGCGAAGGCCTGTACTTTGCTGCACCCCGCTCTCACAGCTTGCCGCCCGGACCCCCTTGGCTCTCGGCGCTCATTCGTTCGCCTCTCTTCCGATAGATGAAGCACAGACTATAGTACAGAGTTCCGAGCTATCCCCCAAGAGACATCTTCAACCGAATATGCTATCGAACGCCTCGTTGTCACCCGAGACGGGCGGTCGCTGTCGAGTCGAGCCATCAAAGCGGTCAGCACTCTCCTCTCTCACCACTCTCTATCTTTCCCTCGCCGCGAGCGAGGGATCAAGACGTACCTCTCCATCCCAATCCGGATCTCCCGAGCCTAATGGCCCTCGACCTCCTCCACCGCGAGCTCCAGGGAACGTCCCAATCCCAGCGCCGCCGCCGAAACCGGTGCCGTGGAGGCCTCCTCCTGCGTTGCCTCCTCCAACTCCTCCAGAGTTGATGGGGCCGTTCTGTGGTGGAGAGTTAGAACGGGCGTTAGCAAGTAAGAAGAATCGCCTTAGAGCCAACGCCGAGCAGCGAGTACCGAGAAACGTACCCCAGGCCCTACAGGATCGAACCTCGCTCCCTGAGGCGCTCCAATCGGCGGCAAGTATCCATCCCCTCCCCAGCGCCCTCCCTGTCCGCCTACATTCCCCCCAACCCCTCCTCCTCCACCGCCGAAGCGATCTCGGAACTCATCGCGGCCCATCATCATCCCTCCTCCTCCTCCTGGTCCACCAATCCCTCCTCCCATCCCACCACCTCCACCGAAGACGTCTCTCCCAAAGCCAGCACTCCCGAACGTCCCTCCCATCCCTCCAAGCGGCAACAAGTCCGAGCGACCAATACTCGGCGCCGAGGGTCGACCCTGACCTCCCGAGCCTGGGATACGAAGGGGATCTCGGTCGGGGCCACGCTCGGGAGGAGGGAACGCTTGTCCCCCACCGCGCCCTGGGATGCCCATCAATGGTCCTCCGTCGTCAGGGTAGTAAGGCCCTCCCGGCTGGGCGACTCGGCCTTGTCCTTGTCCGCTTCCGCTTGCGCTGCTCGAGGCGGCGAGTTCGGTGTATCCCTCCTTCTGGAGACCGGGTATGAGCGGCTGGAGAATGTTGAGACGGTAGAGGGTGATCAAATCGGCGAGACGGGGGGCGGTCGAGAAGGCTTTGGTGAAGGTTTCGGAGTCGGAGGAGAGTGAGAGGGGGAAGGAAGAGGGGGAGAAGTAGTCGGTGAGGAGCAGGTCGAAGGAGGTGGATTTGGGGTTCTGTAAGTCGATACCAAGGGTCGGGTCAGCTGGCTCGCTCGTCCCCCCCACACGCCGCGTAACTCACCTCTACGGCCACAGCAGCTACCAGCGCCCTCCCTCCCAGCTCCGTAACACTGATGACAAACTCCAAACTCGACTGCTCATGCTTGTACTTGAACTTGGGCGATCCGCTGCTACTCCAGCCAGCGGGGAGCTTGTTGATGACGGTTTGAGCTGCTCCTTCTTCCTGCTCGGCTACAGCAGGAGCAGGCGAGATGAGACGGAAGCCGACTTGAGTGTGGATCGAGTGGATGAGGAGCGCAAGGGCTTCGATGGGGGAGGCCAGCGAGGGTGAGTCGGAGGAGGGGCGGAGAGAGACGGCCAGCTCGCTAAGGCTGCCAGGCGTGAGAGACACTGCCGAAGGGTACATAGCGTTAGTAAGCTGAGCTCTGTAGGGGATCGGGAGCTGCTTACTGTCGACGAAGTATAGAGCAGAACGGCAAGGAGCGAGGGCGGGGTTTCGTCTGGCCTGAGCAACGAGTCAGGGCGCGGTCGTCTTGAAGGGGAGCAGCAGGGGAGGGACGAGCTGTTATAGACTCTTCAATCCTTCTGCAGCTCTCACTGCTTCAAGGCAAGCTCTCTGCTTTGACTTAATGCTCGGCGCCGAGCTCGCTCTCTCTCTCGCTGTTCTCTCACTTCTTTATAAGGCAGAGAGCATTACATCACCACTCAATCTACCACAGTCGTCCGTTTTGCACTGATCCAACCGATTCCCGAACCGTCTAGAAATTCCTCGCCAACCAGCTCGGCGCCGGCGCCGAACTAGCTCTCTAGAACATCAAGGCAGCAGCTCCCACAGCGAAGACAGCAGCCCCGCTGGGGATGATGGTGGAAGAAGCGGCCGAGGCGGGCTTGGCAGCTCTGTTCGAGTTCAAAAGGTCAGCAAGCTCGTTCGCCGAAACGGAAGGCGACGAAAGCTGGAGAAGAACGCACTGCTGAGCCTCTGCGCGAACACCGGACGAGCTACCGTTGTTGCTGTTACTGTTGCTGCTGATCGTAGTGCTGATGCGAGTAGTGGAGGCGATGAACCTGTTCAAGGAGAGGAGGAGGAGCGGTCAGCGCCGAGCTCGTTTCTCGGTGACGCGAAGGACAGAGCAAAACTCACCCAGAAGCGGTAGCGGTAGAGGAAGCAACGGCATCAACCCAGACGGTCACGGTAGGAGCGCATCCATATCTGCAGTCCTCATAACAGGTCAGCTTTCTGCTCTCGCCCCCGAGCCCGAGCGGCGAGCGGCGAGAAGGAGAAGGCGAGCCACTCACGCAGTAGCCGTCACATAGCCAGTGCTAACACTGGCCGTCGACATAGCTTCACTGACTACTGCGCCCGAGCCTGAGGCTGGCAGGGAGGAAGTGACAGCGATAGGACCCGAAGCGACCCAGGTGGACGAAGCGGCTTGGATGGCGGAGACGGAGCCGGAGTAGTTGCTGTGTACAATAGTGGGCGACAGATCGTCAGTAACTGGGAGGAGGAGGCGCGGGGCGGAAAAGGAGACGAGAAGGACGGTGAGAGAACTCACTCGGCCCAAGCAGTGCTCGTCGCCACCTGAACAGCCGACCCAGAAGCCGAATCCCAGTCGTCGGAAGAGCCGATGATAGTGGTGTATACTCTGCACAACCCAAACCCACGTCAGCACATCCTCAGCAATGAAGGGAAAGCGAGAGCGTCGAGAGACTCACGCCTGCGCATCTGACTCGTAGCCCGAGACAGAGGCGTAGTCTTGGGAGGAGGCGATCACGGTGGTGTAGGCTCTGCTCATCGCTCATCAGCATCGGTTCTTTTCCTCGACGGGAGCAAAACCAAAGCAAACTCACCCCTCGGCGGAACCGGAGCCTGCGGAGGGCCAAACAGTGGAGGTAGCGGGCTCGGCAGCAGGACCAGAGGGGTCGACCCATCCAGTGTAGGCGGTGTCAATGCCGGAGCTGTTGTTGAGCGAGGAGGGAGGTCAGCGACAGGATGGCGGCAACTCCGAGCGCCGAGCTTCAAGTTCAACTTACGAGACCGTCTCGGCGGAGGAGATCCAGCTCGAGGCTTGAGCGGATGAGCCGCTGTAGCTGTTCGTAGGATCTTAAAGTGAGCTTCCCTTGCAGAAGAAGCCGGAGAAAGGGAGCACAGCTTACTCGTCGGAGGATCCGGCCCAGCTCGTTCCGACCGCTGTAGCCGTGGCGACGCTGTACCCCATCGAGAACTGATCAGCTCTACTCGAAGGAGATACAGGAGAAGTCAGACTTACGCTCCAGTCCTCAACATCGTAACAGTCGTCGCCGGTCCACAATTCTCGCCCGACATCGTCGGGCTCGCACTCCAGCTGCTCGCGATGAGAGTGACGGAGGGGCTGTTGCCGTCGGAGGTGGCGTAGATGGTGGTAGCGGTGGCGATGGCGGGATCGGATCTGCGCAGGTTGAGCAGTGGGTCAGTCGGTGCGGAGGGAGAGAAGGGTAAAGGGGACGAACCCAGTCGCGAAGGTGGATGCCACGGCGATGGGTGCTCCGGAGGGGTCGTTGGACCTGCGTTGGGGGTTGCTGTGGATTATTACAGAGGTCAGCGGAGGTGGAAGTGAGGGTGAGAGGAAGAACGAACGAAGGAGCGGCCAAGGCGAGGGAGGCGGCCGAGAGGATGAGAGGGAGGGTGAGCATGTTGAAGTCGGAGGGGGATTAGGGTAGGCTAGGGTAGGGGATCTAGGAATGAGAGACAGAGGTGGTGAGAGAGAAGGAAGGAAGACAAGCCAGCCTTTCGCTCTTCTTGAGCGCGAGAGCCGAGCTCGGAGATTCCATGCCCATCGAAGCCGGCTGTCAGCAGGTTTCTGGAACCAGATTCACAGCTGCAGTAGTTCTCTTGGCGCATTGCTGTATGGTCGGCAGAATCGAGAGTTGTGCTGTGAGAGCTGTACAAGATGGCCCTGCGCTGATGAGCGACTCGGCGATGGCGCTGATCTTGTACACCATGGACCGACTTGCTCCCAGCACGAGCAGCACATGTCTAGCCTATTGTAGCCTTCCATGCTTGCTCGGATGCATCCCTCCTTCGAGCTGTACCGGTGCAGAAGGAGGCGGCGAAGCTGGCAAGACGATCGAGGAGGAGGAGCCGGCGGAGAGAGGAAGCTGTGCTGAGCTGGCTGTAAGAGGGCGCTGCAGAGCAGTCGGAGATTCCTTGTACGTTGTGCTGTAGGTCATTCGGACGATTCGAGCCTGAGTGAACGAGCAGGAAGAGTGAAAGAGCGCTGAGCAATACGCGGGTTGCGCTCTTTCCTCGTTCTGCCTCTGCTCCGCTCGGGTCTCGATTCAGCTACAGTTCGATGGCAGCTGCTAGAGCTACACTAGAGAACTCACTTACTGCTCTGCCACCTTCGTGTGTACTCGACAAGGCCCCACACGCCTATCCACCAGCTGCCCTCCCCGCTGAGGATGCTCGCCTACAACTACAACAAGAGGAAGAAGCTACAGCGCTACCACCCGTCGACTATGGCTGGTCCGCCTGGAGCTTCGTAGCCGCCGGGTTCACGCTCGACATGATCGTTCGTCCTCGCCCACCTCTCCCCTCCGCCGAAGGTGACCTCGCTCTTCCACAAGGTCTGGGGCACGACCTTCAGCTACGGCTCGTTCCTCGAGTACTACATCAAGACCCCACCCTTCGATACGTCCTCAAAAACTGGTCTCTCGGCGGTCGGCACAACCGCGCTGGCGCTCAACTACGCCGAGATCCTGTTGGGAAGCATGGCGTGTCGACAATGGCCTCATCTCGTTAGACGAGGTATATGGTGTTCCCTCCTCCTTTACGTCCTCTCCCTCCTCGTCGCCTCTTTTGCAACTCAGGTGTGGACTTTGATCCTCTTTCAGGTGAGCTCGGCTTCCTGTGGCGGCTCATACATCGTGCTTCCGAGCTGACCGAAGTCATGAATAACGTAGGGAGTCCTCGCCGGAAGTGCCGGAGGACTCATGTACGCTCCGCTTCTCTTCTACATCTCGGAATGGTTCTCCGCGCGCCGAGCTCTCGCGGGAGGGACAATCTTCGCTGGAGCTGGCTTGGGAGGGTGCGCTATGTCTCTCATCCCCCCCCGAACCGCATACTGACTCAGCGTTGCTTATACACAGCTTCATCTTCCCCCTCATCCTCAACTCGCTCCTCCCCCGCGTCGGCTTTCGCTGGACTTTGAGGATCTTCGCGCTCGGGAGTTTGCTCATTTGCGGAGCTTGCATCTTTGGGATTCGGCCGAGGATCCCTGTTCGTGCGCCTAGTCGACGAGAGCCGAAGGGGCAGGACGAGTTCAAGAGGGAGGCCAGCGCTCAGAAAGTCGACTTGACCTTCTTTTGGGATCCAGTCTTTCTCGGTGTAGTGCGTTGATCGCCTTTCCCTTTTCTTCTCGCTGTACGTACGAAGCTAAGCCATCCTCGCTCTACAGTCCGCGACGATCCTCTTCCAAGGCTTCGCCCTCTCCTCCCTCTCCATCTACCTCCCAACCTACACCTCTTCTTTCACCACCCCTTTCAACTCAAGCGTCATCCTCGCCCTCTTCAACGTCTTCCAAGTGCCAGGACAGATCATTACGGGCGCACTGTGTGATCGGTTCGCTTATACAGGCGTGAGTTGAGGTTCGGCGCCGAGATGGGGATGGGAAGCTGATGAGGCGAGAGGTGTGCAGGTAATGCTCGGCTCGGCGGTGGTCACTACTCTAGCTATCTTCACTATCCTCCGAGTAGGCGATACCTTTGCTAAGGTAGCAGGTTTCGCTGTTCTCGTAGGCCTAACGGTTCGTCTTCCTCTCTTCTCGGCGCACTCTCTCCGCTGACCTCGCTCTCCCTCCAAACCTGCAGGGCGGCGGTTTTTCATCAACCTGGTTCCCCGCCTCCACCGACATTGCCCATTCCTCTCCCCCTCGCCCAGCAAGCACCATCTTCGGCCTCCTTGCCATCATGCGCGGCGTCGCTTCCATCACCGGTCCCCTTGCCTCGGGGCTGCTCTACACCCAAACGAGCGTGAAGAATGATGGCACGTGGGGCAGGTATGGTTTGAGTAGGTTTGTGCTGTTCGTTGGAGGGATGAGCGTCGCTTCGGCGCTGGGCAGTGTGGTGGTGGAAGGGATGAGGAGGCTGAGGAAGATGGGCAAGCAGAAGGAGGAGGAGTAGACGGTGGCAGGTGTAGAGGGATTGTTGTTGTACTACTAGCAGTGTCACGGCTCAAGTGCGGAGGCCGCCGAGATTGTCGAGCGCCGAGAGCAGTGGCAAGCCGAACGTCGTGCGCCGAATCCTCTCGGGGTTTTCCACGACGACATGCAGGGACAAGAAAGCACTGATCAATCGCAAAGTAAACGAGGCTAGACTAAGTGGCAGCAAGCAACACCCCTCCTTCACTCCGACCCTCCTTCGGCGCAGCGCCTCAAACCCCCAAGCCCGCTTTCGAGCCGTCGCCCAAAGCTGCTCCGCTCGTCCGCTCGTCCGCCCTACTTGCCCCAAACTTGTGCGAGGAACTCCTCCACATCCCCAAGCAACGCTTGCGGTTGCTCGACAGCAGCAAAGTGCCCTCCCTGCGGAGCGAAAAGCGTCAGCTCGGCTCGGCGAGCGAGGAGCAAGTCGAGCTCACCTTGTCGTGCTCGCGGTAGAAAACCAAGTTGCCGGTCGTCTCGAGCCAAGATTTGGGAGACGAGTAGATCTCGAGAGGGAAGGAGGAGAAGCCGTAGGGGACCTTGATGAAGCTGGGAGTCTCGCCGGCGTAAGGCTGTCCGCGAGAGGTCGAGTTAGCGAGAGCGAAGCACACTCGAGGTCGAGCTCGAGGACGGTACAAGGAATGTTGCGCACGTCGCGGTAGCAGTAGGAGGACGTCGAGATGGTGTCGGTGAACCAGTAGAGGCTGAGGGATTCGAGGATCGTGTCGAGCGAGGGATCCTCGTCGGACCAAGCGAGTAGCTTCTCGCCAACCCTGTACATCGTTTTAAAAAGAGCCGAAGGAGGGAGAGAGACGAAAAGGGTCAGCTCTGCCCGCCCAACTCAGCCTCGTCGCCACCGCCGAGAAGCGAGGCTGGACTCACCAGCTGAGAGGAGCGATGGGGCTCGACGAAAGAGCGAGTCCGATGGTAGCAGGGCGAGTAGCGTGCTCTTGAGCATAAGCGAACCCTTCCTGCATGAATTTCTCCCCGCGCTCCAAGCCCTTGCGCTCGCGGTCGCTGAGACTGCTCTTGTCGAAGCTGCCTTTGAGCTGGCTCTCGTAGACGACAGTGAAGTTGTGGTGGACGGCTGCAGAGCTCGGTTAGACGTCAGCACACGAAGAACGAGATCAGTCCCGCCAACTCACCTTTGCAAGCCTCAAACTCAGTGCCGAGGATCCTAGAGACGAATGCGCCGAGATCTCCTCCTTGCGCCGCGTAGCCTGCTCCGAAGCCCAATCCGACCATCAGATGGTTCATGACCCGAGCGACGTCCTTAAAAGCGAAGTCCTTGTCGAGAGGAGGGCGATCCGAAAAGCCGAAGCCCGGGAGCGAAGGGACGACGACGTTGTAGGGGAGCGTCTCGGGCGTGTACTTCTCTTTGAGAAGGTTGAGCATGGGGATGAACTCGAGGAAGGAGCCTACGAGTGATGGATGAAGGTCAGCAAGCTGTACGGAGTCGCCGAGCAACCAACAGACCAGGCCAGCCATGCAGGAGGATCAAGGGGATCGCATCCTTCTTCTCGGAAAAGAGGCCGACGAAATGAATCTTGTAGCTGTTCCCATCATCGTCGACGACGGTCGCCTTGTAGTTGGGCAAGTCATTGATGCGCGACTCGTGCTGGCGCCTGGTAACGCCGCGGGCTCGGTCAGCATCGTTCTTCGGTGTGCAAAAGCAGCAGGAGGATGTAGCTCACCAGTCAAACCCGTTGCTCTAACGCTCTTTGGCCTGGACCACCCACTCGCGAGTCAATCCGAAGCGACGGTCGCGTTGCCCATTCTCGAAGGTGTGGGGCGCAATCCTGGATGCCTTCAGAGCAGCCTGGAGCCCTTCGAGAGCAGAGTCAGGTACAGCGACTGTGTAGGGCTCTACCATGAGCGTAGCCGAGGCGGGAAGCGTGTCGAAAGGCATGTCGAAGCGATGGTGTATGAAGCCAAGAGCGAAACGAGGACTCACCGCTTTGTGCCGCCGTCCTCGGACTACAATTGAGGTGCTTACCCATCTTCTGAAGCCTCCTATCAGCCGTTACCCATCGCTCTCAGTCTCCTGCTGCTCGGATTTGCGCGAGCCTGGAGGTCGTGAGCGCCGAGAGCAGCTAACGCCGAGCGCCGAAAGTCAAGCACCGAACGCTCTCCGCACTTTCCACCACGACGCGCGAGGTACAGAAAAGAACTGATCAATCGCACAGCACACTAAGTAGACCACGCCCCCCTCCACCAACCCAGCACCCCTTCCCTCCTTCGATTCGACCTCGGCGCCGAGCTCAAAGGCCTAAGCCCGCCTTGATCCCCTTTCTCAAGTGCTCAGCCACTCCCTCCTTCCCCTTCTCCTTCCAAATGCTCGGCTCAACACTCACGAACGCAGTGCCCTCCTCAGCGCCCTTACGGTCGGGGTTGGTCTGCCAGAAATGCTCGAAGACGGCTTTGGCCTTGGGCGCATCGTCGAGGAAGCCTCCACCTACTAGCATGCTGTTGGCGCGAAGGGGGAAGTCAGACTCAAGCTTATGGAGAGAGTGCGAGAGAGATCAGAGACTGAGACTCACACTCGCGGAGCCGGGTGCATGAGATGAAGCGCTTGGGAGACGGCCGCTTCGGAGAAGTCGTCGACGTAGATTCCCGAGAGGGTGCAGAGGTCGGAGAGGGTATTGCCGAAGTCTCGGGCAATCTCTCGATGCTTGCCGAGCACGAGGGAGGAGGGGAGGGTCGCCGAGGGAGTCTGCGCCGAGTCGAGCGCCGAACGTCAGCTGTCGGTCGGCTGGAGGCGAGCGTGCAGTACTTACAGAGCTTAGAGTCACTCCCGCTTGTTCGAAATGATCTTTCACCCACTTGGCAACCCCCTCTGTCCCTCCATCAGCGAGCACTTCAGGCGGCAATCTGAACGATATTCCGCCTTCCACACCAAGCTCTTTTTGCACCTCCTCAAACACCTTTACAGCATCATCCGCGTGCTCGCTGAACGCGGGACCAATGACGATGCCCTTGGGAGTGGGTTCGAGCAGGCGGAGAGCGAAAGCGGTCGTCGAGTGCGAGTAGGGAGGGATGAGGATGCCGGCGACTCGGGGGGAAGTGAGTTTGGTAGATATCTCGGCGGCGATAGCGTGGGATCGGGCGAAAGCGAGGCAGGTAACGGCCATTGCTGCTGCTGCTCGAGGAGTGCGTTTCAGCGGCTGGTGAGCGTGCAGAGGAGGGCGGACAACGTACAGAGGGGCTGGAGCAGAGCGAATATGTGTAGCTTTGTAACTGCTGCTCGTGTACCCGAGACGAAGAGGCGACGAGACGATTGAAAAGGAAGCGCGAAAGCGAGATGAGCCCCACACACTCCCGTCTCAACTAAGCCTCCCGCGTCGAGAGCGTGTCGACTGCACGAGACGAGCAGGAATAGTGCCATCATGCTACTTCAAGCTCGCCTTCCCGTGTGTCCCGCAAATCGCCTCGCAGGTCCTTCCCGAATCGAACTCTCTTCGCCGAGCTCGTCTTCGAAGATGATGGACAGCACTTGCATGGCGTGGTACAACAAGCTTACTTAAATATCCTCGCCACTGCATCACTCCTCATCCTCCTCCTCACTATCCCCACCACCAAACTTTTTCCTCGCCCTCCCTTTGGCAATCCCACTCTTCCTCCTCACCTTCTTACTCTTGACCGTCAAGTCCTCCTGCCTCCCAAACCGACGAGCATAGACTCGCCAGCCCGTCAAGAACTCCGAGGGGAGGAAGATGTCCCGAGCGGGAGGGAAGTGCGAAGAGTCGGTGAGGGTCGAGGGAGTTTTAGCGAGGTATTCCTTGAGAGGGAGGAAGCCCCGTTGCGTCTCGAGGCGGTTGAGGATGCGGGACTCCTTCTTGTACATTTCTGTGGTCGAAGAAGGGCGGTCAGCCTCTTGATCAAGCGACGACTCGGCGAGCAAGCTCACGAATCGACCAAACCTCGTTGACGTCGGGGTAGGGGCCCAGCTGTTGCATAGCACGTTCGGCATTGGTAGTGTCGAGATCCATCTGCATGCGACGGAGCATGACTTGCTGTAGTGCGGTGGCTGTGGAGGGTGAAGACGAGTCAACGCTGCTCGGCGCTGAGGTTCGTAACTCGAAAGAATGCTCACCAGCATCGTATGAGTCGCCTATAGTGCAAGGGTGAGACAGATCAGTGATAGCGAATGTGCAAGGGCAGCAAGCCGACTCACCAGTACCCTTGGGCATCGAGAGCGGGATGAAGGCGCTTCCGGTGCGAAGCTGCGAGGGGCGACAGAGTCAGCTACGAGGCGAGACGGAAGTGAGGCAGAGTATTCACATCCAACTCTCCGATGACGTAGCCTGCGAGCGTCTTGTCCTTACGGATGAGCTTCGAGGGGACCTTGGCCGCTTCGGCGTCGAGGTTGACGCCTGATGAAGCGGCCGAGCCTTTCCGCTTGGGCGAGGAGGATGACCAGCGGATGGCGAGATATCTGCAGGAAAACAGGTCAGCACGCTCGAACTTCGTCACTAAGCCACTGCGCTCGAGCTCACCTCCGTCGCTGCTCCGTTTCCTCAACGTCCTGCGCGAGAGAGCCGAGTCAGCCTTCTCGAAGCCACAGATCTCGGACGAACAGCACTCACCCTCCGCATGTAATCCTCAAACATACTAAAGCTATCCACCGCAAGCTTCTCAACTTCGAGATACGTCCTCGCGAGGGGTTCGCCGCACTCGAGCATATCGGGGATTGCGAGGATGCCGAGGTAAGTCGATTGGAATAGGTCGCGGCAGATGGTGAGGAGGTCCTCGAGGTCGGTGAGAGGGACGTCTTTGATGGGCCAGATATCGCTGTGGGTGAGTGAGGAGGAAGTCAGTGGACGGCAAGGCGAAGGAGCGAGGGCGAGAAAGACGAACTAGAGAGTCTCGGTCGGGCTACCGAGGCGAACGTGGCTGAGCTTGCAGGTGAGTCGGCCTTCCTCGAAGAGCTCCTTGCAGCGCCAGCGACCGACACTGCGAGAACAAGAGAGGCGATTCAAATCAGCAAGCGCTCGGCGAAGACGACAGGAAACGACTCGACGTACCCAAGACGAGGTCCTCCTCCCCCACCGCAGTCGGTACAGCGTTGGTAGCGCTCGTGACATGGCTCACAGACGAGCTCGACGTGAAAGTCGACCGGGCTGTCGTCGGCGACCTTGAGAAGCTGACCGCGAGCTACGTCTCGAGTGCAAACGTCGCCTAGAGAAGGCGGAGAGAGAGTGTAAAGGTCAGCTCTGCTCGCTACCGCTGATCTCGAGCTTCAGCGAAGCACCACTACGACTCACAAGCGACAAACTCCTTCTCCACTCCCTCGCGCTTCCGCTTGGCGACGGGCTTGGTCTTGCCCGCTGGCGGTCTCGTATCCTCCACCTCCAAGTCGAGACCCTCGAGCTTATCCAACCCGGCGGAGAAGGTCGTCTCATACCTGAGCACCTCGCCCTCGTCTCCCGCTCCCGCTTCATCGAGCTCCTCGACGACCGCCTCGGCTGCACAACAGCGCAGACAATCGTATCCGCTATGGTAGGGAACGCTTCTCTGCGCTTCCGTCCCGCGAAGAATGACCCTGCCGATCCTGGCACCGCAGGCGTAACAATGCAGGTCGTCCTCTTGGAGGTTGCGCCGAGCCGAAACGGCGCGAGGTTGCTTGATGGTAATGAGAGGCTTCTGACTCGAGTCGGCGGAAGGGTCGACGACGCCGTACTTGATGCGATTGGCGCGGGCGAGGACGGCGAGCGAGGAGGAAGCGTCGACGAGAGGGGTGGTCGGTTTAGGTTTAGGCTTCGGCGGCGAGGAAGGGGTGGTGAGGTTGCTGAGCTTGCTGAGGGCGAGCCGGGAGGTGATGCTCGACGCTGGAGAGTGGAAAGGGATGCTGTGGTCATGCGGCGAATGGTGAGGCGGCAATGGGAGTTGCTCTGGTAGCGGCGAGTTGCGCAGGGAAGAATTGCTGGTGTGGGCCGGCGAGTTTTGTAACGAGGTGTAAGGGGAGGAGACGCCGGGAGATGGGTAGGCGAGAGGAGCGTTATAGTGTTGTGCGTAATCGAAGAGGTGAGGGAGAGATGCGGATCGAGGAAGGGAGTAGGCCGCGGCGCCCCCGGCTGTGGTTGGCCAGTGTCGATGCTGAGGTGCGGGAACCGAGTCATGATGGAGTTGGGGGATGTGGGAGGTGCGAGGACTCATGTTGAGCCATGATGGATGATGCGTCGAGGTGGGGAGGTAGGGAGATGGATGTTCGGATGAAGAGGACGACGAGGGGCGCGAGCTACGGCGCTTGCTAGGCGGCTGGCTCGTTGCGTCGTCGAGCGGCGGAGCTGTAGCGAGGTGCTGAGGGAGGTAGGCGGGCTGCTGAGCATCGTACAGGCCTCCGGCGCCAAAACCGAGTCCAAAGGCCGCGCCAGGCGCAGGTGCTCCTCGGTGCTCTGCAGCCTCCCAGAATCTACCCCGCTGCTCTCCATTCTCCCAGCGGTGTCCTAAATCTTCGAGTAGCAGTCCATGGCTCGTCATCCCGCTGGCCAGAGCGCCGGCGTTCTCGAGTTGGTTGGCTGGTACGTCAGCGGCTGCCCCACCTCCCTGGAACCGGCTTTGTAGATCAGCGGTTGCCGGCGTCGAGTCCCATACAGGTTGCTGGTGCTGTAGCGAAGTTGGAGGAGCGACGCCGTACGGCGCAAAGGACGAGGCAGGCCATCCTCCTTCCCCCGCCTGCTGCTCTTGTGGCCCCACGCCAATTTGGGAGTTGGGAGCTGAGTAGTCGTAGAACTGGTGAGGGTGGTACGAGAAGGCGTATGTAGCATCGTGCTGGATGTCGTAGGAGCTGTAGTCGACCGCTGGCAGCTGCTCCTGGCCAGTTGGAGAGGTCGGATCAAACTGAGCTCCGCTGGAGGTGCTGGGGTACATGGAGGTGTAGGGGAGCTGCGAGGGCTGCATAGCACACCCTGATACACGAAGGTCGTCCTGCTGTACCGTAGAAGCCGAGCGAGAAGAGGGACGGTCGAGGAGGAGGGAGCGAGACTGGTGAGCGCGTAGCAGGTCATCTGCTCCTCAAGCGCTGAGCCGCCCCAGCCCGTGCTCCATCGCCGGAGACTGCCATCGATGCTCAAGATAGTCCTCGGTAAACGCTTGTTGAGTAGGAAAGCACAAGTACATAGAAAGCAGCACAAAAAAGCAAGAGCACAAGAGACGTTCTGTCCCACCCTTCGCACCGCAGCGATTCTCCCGTTCTCCGGGGCCCAAGGGCAAGCTCGGTAAGAGGTTGAACTTGTAGCTCTCCTCGCTCCCCGCGCGAGCCTATGAGATTGCGGTGTGCCAGATGGGGTCTCCCTACAGATCTTCGCTGATAGCAGAGCAGTCAGCGAGAAGCGAGAGCTTGCGCCGAAGCGGTTCGCCATCTCTGAAAAGCGGCTCGGGGCCGAAGCAGACGGATGACGAACAGCCGGGATTGTCCTCTTGAGGAGTAGATATCCTCGGCTTGAGTCTGCATGACAGTATGCTCGGCACAAGCGTTCGAAGCAGAAGCGGCGTATTGATGGAGGCTCAGACCTTCGGCGCTGGACTTGCGGTAAGCCCGAACTTGAGCAGCAAGGCTGCTGTACCACTCTTGTCCAGCTTAGCTCACTGCAAGATCGCCTGTTTAGGAGTCTGCGCTCTGATGTTGGGACTGGATGGACCTGTAAGGCGAGCCACAGTTTCGCAGTCTGCTTCGGCGCTCGGCTCAAGCCTGCCGAGCAGTGAGAACGCGTTGCAAAGCGTGAAGCGGCTGCTTGCCGTGCTCAAGTGCAGCGTACTGAGAGTCCTCAGAACGCTGGAAGAGAGGACAAGCTTCACCCTCTTCACAAAGCAAGGCGATGGCCCGAATGCTCAGTGCAATCCCCTTCGTCTTCTCCAGCTTTTGCGCGCTCCCTGATCACTCTTGATCCACCGTAAGATACCTCAGCCTTCAAGGTTTGATCACTCACTCATCGCACTTCCTGTACATAGCTCACCCCTACCACTGCGAGCGAGGTGGGTGTGGCAGCTCGGCGCCGAGCATGGGAGTCGAACGACCTCACCGCCGACCACCAACCGAGCCAGCAAGCGAACTCGGGTAAGCGCTGAAACAATGTTACAATCAAGAATTGCCCGTTTTATCAAGATGGCACAACGGCTCTCGGCTTGTCCCGACTCCGAAATTTTCGGTGACGTCGAAGACAGCGCTCGGTCTGGGGAAGTTGCCAGAGCTGGAGCTGGGAACGGTCGAGGTGCTGAGGTGCAGGTTGGCAGGTCACATCCAACAGCTTTGCTCGCTCGAGAACGGCCGAGCTGCCGCTGCAAGATCTCTCGTGAAGTCGCTTGGCTTGCTCTGGGAGCTGCTCGGCGCGAGCTCGAGCTTGTCCTTGCACAGAACATTCTTCGCCTTCGGTCCACGCGTATACACGAGCGCTCCCCCGCTCCATGCTGCACAACGGGATGGACAAGGACGAACTAAGGAGAGGCTTAAACCTTAGTGCGAAGAGCAGAGGCTCATCTCCGAAGCTCGACGTAAACCCCTTCCGCTGCTTCGAAGCCGTACGGGTATTCGGGGGTGCAGGTCGGCAGTGCACTTCGGCTCCTCGGAATTGCGAGTCTTGAGCTACAGCGAGAGGCCTCCCCTTCCTCCCCATAGGCTGCTAGCTCGGTCCGAAGACTGGAACAGCTCGGCGCAGGTCTCTCCCCACGGAAGTGAGGGCTCCGAAAACGGTACAGACCATCGAACGAGCGTCCAGGTGTACTGGTGATTCGCCTCTTTCACGTCATCTGTAGTTGATCAGAGTCACAAGCGGGTCTGGAAAGGTGCAGAGTCGAGGAAGGTGGTTATTACTGAGACATCAATCGTGGCTCTGTGGGTTCATTTTCTTAGGCACGCAACCTCGGCGCGAACACTGGCTGCGCTGTGAGCAAGCAGAGACTGTAGAGCAGCAGAAGGAGGGAAGAATCACCTACAGCGAGGGCCAACTCCTGAAAGCCGAGCTAGCACTTCGTCGGTAGCTCACGAGGAAGGGAAGCCGGGTCAAGTACGCAGTAAATGAACCTAAGCACTCAAGGGATCGTCAGCGAGAAGCTCTCGTCGTAATTCTCCAAGCTGTTTCGAGACCTCTTGCCTCGGCCTGCCTTCCTACTTCTCCCTCTCCCTCTCAGCTCCAATCCCTCTCATCAGCAGCAGCATCTGTAGGGGACCATGGGCGACCATCACCGACCCTCCCCCTACCGTCCAGCCAGCCCGCGCGGCGACCTTTCCAACTGGCCAGCAATAGCAAGTTCGAGCGCTGGAGCTTCGTCGGCTCCGCTTCAGCACTACCAAGCCCAGGGCGACCCCTACATCCAGCAGCATCAATACCAGCAGCAACTAGAGCACCAGCACGCTCACTTCTACCGCCAACCGCCCGCTCTGCCGCCCCTGCCAACAGCGAGCGCACCCTACGGCAGCGCCTACAACTCGCCCATCTCGAGCTCCTCCGACTGGACTGGAGCAATCGTCGACCCCAGCTCGCTACAGCCTGCACCACAGTACGATGCCTACTCGGGCTCGTCATCAGCCTGGGATGCCAGCGCGCGCGGGGTTCTCTCGACGGTGGGCAGCAGCGGCGGGGCCAACTTCGCGCCGACGTCCAACTGGGAGCAATACACAGTCGGTCATGCTCTAGCCGGCCTCCCTGCCAGCTGTAAGTCGACGAGAACCCTCCCTGCCGAGTAGCAAGAGCGCCGAGCTGACTCTCAACATTCCCGGCGCCCTTCAGCAGCAGGAGCGCCGATCGCACCTTTTGAGCAGCCTGGAACTCGACGAGATCAACAAGCTCGCTTCAGTAACCCCTGGGCTCAAGACACTGTCAGCAACGGTCACCAAGCGATGCCTTCGACGTCGTTCAATCCTCCGCCGAGCGCCTTCTACGACCAGAGCGCCGTCTCGGGCTACGTGATCCCCAATGGGCTTCCGCTCCCTCGTTCACAGTCGGGCGACTCGACCTACACGACCTCGGCGCCCTACTCGGATGTGCTCCCCAGCCGCTTCCAAACTTACTCCCCCGACCCTTATTCCTCGTCGATCAAGCATTCTCGAACCCCTTCCTCCATCTCCAACGCATCGTATCCCCCTCCGAGCAGCACCTCGGTATCGCCGTCAGCATTGTCCAACCCTGCACCTACCAACTATTCGCCCGCTCAGCCTCGCCAGCAACCTCAGCCTTCGCGCAAAGGACCTCCGGCGCCCCTTCACGACCCCTCGCCCGCCTACTCGTCCTCGCACACCTTCTCCTACCCCGACGCCTACCCTCCTCGCAGCCTTTCCGGCTCATCTGCATCCGCCGTCGCCGCATCCCCAGCATCACCCCCTTCCACCGCCGGCTCGCATCCCAATACCTCGCAGCCTTCGCACGCCGCCGTCGTCGCGGCCAACAACCGCATTCGCCTCGCCACCATCTCGGCCGCCTCGGGTTCGGCAGGTGGATCCTCGACGCCCCGCAAGCCCGTCGCCAAGAAAGCGTCGAGCTCGACGCGCCATGCCCTCGAGCTCGCTTTCGACTGCAGGTTCTGCGGAGTGCCAATAGCCAAGTTGACGCTTCGCGGCGGAGGGAGCACCACCAGCGGACGGCACGAGGGCACCTACTACTGTCCGTCGTGCGTTCCCATCCCTGCACCACCGCCAGCGCAGAACCCTCATCTCCAACACGAGGAGGAAGAAGCGAGCTACGCCGACACCCTTTCGGCGGCGGTGGATCGCCTCGAGGGCATCTCGGTGGAGGCGGCGGATCCTCGTCCGCCCCCTGCGAACCGCTACAGCGGAGGAGGTCAATCACTGAGCGGATCGACGAGCAAGAAGCGCACCAAGAGCGACGAGGAGTGTGAGTTCGCCCATCTTCGCCTGCTTTCTGGGCTCGTCAAGGCGTTGAGAGGGTTCGAGCTGACTGTTTCTTTGTGCATAACAGCTCTTCAATGCGATGTGTGCAAGCGGGAGATCGCTACGGGAGCTCTGCGTCTGGTGGGAGGCAGCGAGGGCGAGAAGTTCGAGTGCACGGTCGAGGTGCTCTGCACTCACTGCGAGAGCAGGTATCTTCGTTGCTCGGATTGCGGCGGTGGTGGAGGTACTCGAGGGTGAGTTGTGCCTGTCTGCTGCTCGATGTAGCGTCTCGGAGGAGCGCGAGTGCTCTCGAAGCTGCGAGCGCCGAGCTGACTCGCTCCCCTCCTCGTTTCGCGCAGAGTCGGACGCTGGCGAGCGAAGGAGCTGTTTCCCGAGGGTCGGAGGACATGTCAGGTGAGCTTTGCGTCCTTTGATTGAGAGGAGAAGGCTCGGAGGACGACGCTGACCCTTCTTCGGCGGTTTCGCTTCCCAGCTCTCGCACGTCCGCATGGGCACGCTCAACGACATGACCTAGTACGTCTCTGGCTTCGTTGTACGCGAGAAGCACGACTCGCTAAACATTCTGCGCAATCTACAGCGACGTCTGGCCCATCACCTCGATCCCAGCTTCGCAGTCGAGCACTCTCATCAAGCTCTGCCGCGAGCTCTATTTCTCGACCTTGCTCTCGACGCTCGCTGTGCCCGATATGATGGAGTCGCATGGCGCCATCGCGAGGAGCTACGAGGAGGTCATGAAGCAGGCGACCGACAGCTGGACGTGAGTTGAGCTGTGGGCCAAGGACAGGCGACCAAACCGACGCTGACGGGCGCTCTTTGCTTGTTATAGGGTGTTTGAGCCGCTGATCACCGAGGTACGCTTCTGACGAGGCGTCCGTGCTCTGCGAGGCCTTCGCTGACTTGTTTACGTCTCGCCCTCGGGACATCGAGGCAGCTTGGTCGACGCGCAGGTGAGCTTTCTGTCGCCTTCCGAGGCCTCTTCGAATCTGCTTCCCTTGATACTGATCGTATCTCGCATACCTAGGTACATTGCCCTCCGATGGACATCGCCAGCCTCGCGCAAGAGCAAATTCAAGGGCAAGAAGGAGGAAGGAGACTCGCCTCCCGCCGCTTCTCCCGGCATGAGCCAGCCGCCCTCTCTGATTAGAGAGGGCAAGGTTTTGGCTGGCTACATTCTTGGAGAGTGCGATGTACGTCGCAAGCTCGAGCTTGCTGGACTTGCTGGTGACGAGACGCCGAGCTGACTCGACCCCTTCCTCCCCTTCGCAGCTCCTCCTTGGCTCTCTTCACGTCGCTCTTACCATGCCCACCGGCTCGGGAGAGTCGTATGATGCTGCTTCTCGCCTCATGCAGGTGAGAGCGTCGTCTCGTGGCTCCCGCAGCCCTCGCTGATCTCGTCTCGGCGTTTGACAGAGCATGTTCCGTCACGTTCAGAACGACATCTCCTCCATCAACTTTGCTCGGAACCAACAGTCTCTACCTCCCATGCCTCTCCTCAAGCAGGCCTGGTCGCTTCGTAAGTCCCTACTTCGACCCTTTCGCCGTCGGCCGATGCTCGCGCATCCGATGGCGAACGAAAGCCGCTAGTTTCGCACGAGAATGGTCGCTGACTTTCATCTCGCTCGCATGCTTCTTCGCCACTTCTAGACATGATCAAGAAGGATTCGCGCATCATGAGCCGCATCGAGACGAGGCGAGGCTTCCTCCCTGTCGACGACTGTGAGCCCTTCGCCGAGCTCTCCTTTCCCCTACGATTGCTGACGGTCCTTTCACCTCAGATCTTGCCAAGTACCCCGACGCCTCTCGCGCAGACTTTGCTCCGGCGCGACCAGTCTTCCTTCCCCCCGAGCGTACGTCTGAGCCGCCCTTCTGCTTGCGCACGCTGTCGCCGAAGCTCACTCTCGCTTCTCCTTGACCACAGTGCTGAAGGGATGGCATGTCTATGTGAAGCGCGTGACAAACGACGATGAATGGCTGGCCTCGGGTCACCGCAAGGGATCCGGCGGCGGGCGGCTGGAGATGTAGGAGGGAGGGAAGGGCGCCAATCTACGAGCGCCGAGCTTTCGCATTAGATTTTCTCACGATGCTCTCTCTACTCCTAATGAGCCCTGTCTTAAAGTACTTTTACTACCCGCAACATCACTGTTGGTGCACTCTTGTCTTACTTTCTGTAACCGATTCCCTCGTTTCGCAGCTTTCAACGAGCACTCGGTCGAAATGAGGTTCCGACTTTCAGTCGGGAAGGGCAGCAGGAGGAGTTGGGGGTGATAGCAGGAGCTATTGTAGTGTCTAAGGAGGCTGGTAGAGTACAGAGGAGACCGCTAAGGAGGCTGGTAGAGTACAGAGGAGACCGATCTCGTCGACGACTCGCGAGCTGACTTGCGAGCGCGCGGTACTCGCTCTTTCCCTTCGTCATCCTCCTGCTTCGTCTTCTCGTCTTCTCCTGTCGACCTGCAGCTTCGGAATAGCTCTCCAATAGCGTAGCAGCTCTCACCTACACAACAGAGGCCCACCAACTGCTTCTGACGCGCGTCGAAGCGCTCCCTCCCCTCTCCACAAGCGAGCTCTCGCCCTCCGCCCAGCGCCCTCGGAGCACCCTCGCGCGCTCTCATATAGTCAAATGTCCTCAACGAAGCGCCCTGCAGGCTCCTCCGCCTCTGCGCCGGACCCGAAGCGCTCGAACCTTGGGTCCTTCTTCACGATTACCGCTCCCAAACCACCGTGAGCGCGTACTGCTCCACACAGTGTGAAGGCAGCTGACTCAAGCTACCCTACAGATCGCCCATCGTCAACTCACCGCCCTTCACCGACCGACGCTCGACCTTCGTCGCTCATGCTGCACCAGTCACCGGCGTGACGGGTGCAGTACACTTCCAAAACTACGTGCGCCAGCTCATCAGCAAGGACCACCCTCGAGAAGCGGACCACGAGATGCTGGGGTGGAGGTGCATGTCGCTGAAAGTCGGCAAGGACGGGCTGGGAGGCGAGGACGACTGGACGACCAAGACTGGTGCTGATGATGATGGGGAGAAGGGTGGAGGAGCAGAAGTGAGGAAGAGCGTAGAGGAAGGTGGCGGCGTCGATGTAGCGGTGGTCGTCAGCAGGTGGTATGGAGGTGCGTGGGTTCGGTTCGGCGCTGTCCTCTGGTCGACTAGGATTGCTGATCTCCCCTTCGCCTAACGAATAATAGGGATCATGCTCGGCCAAGATCGGTTCCGCCACATCCACACCGTCACCCTCCAAGCCCTCGCCCACCTCGAAGCCGCCCTCGCTCTCCCCACTCTCCTCACCCGCCTTCGCGCGCTCGACGACGAAATCACCACACTCTCTCCTCCTACCGCCTCCTCAAAAACACCTCCACCCCCCACCGACTACGCTAAGCAGAACCTCGACGTCGCCAAAGCCGAGCGACTGATCAAGGCGCGAGAGAAGCGGCTCGACTTGCTGCAGAAGAAGGCCAAAGAAGAGGAGGATAAGGCGATCGAAGAGCTGGAGAAAGAAATGAGTGGCGGGAAGGAAGTAGCTGGTTCCGAGGAGGTCAGGTTGGAGAAGGAGCAGGCCGAAGATGAGGTCGGCGATGAGGACTGGGAAGCGGCGGCAGCAGAGGTCCAAGCTTTGATGGATGGTGCGTAGTACGACGATACCTTGCAACACCTCTCGACGCCAACGACGCTCTGAGCCAGCGCTCGATGGAGGCTACCGTACTGCTTCGGAAGCGGATTCGGAAGTGCTGGAAAGGGGGGCAGACGAGGGCTCGCCTGGAAGAACTGTGCCGCCGTGCAGGTCAGTTGAGTCGTGTCTTACTGCGACTTTACGGGCTCCAACAAGCTGAACTGCTCTTCCGACCCTTGTCCCCGCACTCTGGCCTTGAGCGAGGCTGCGGTTCGAATGTGGAGCCCTTCTCCAGGCCTTCTCTCTTCTGCTTCTTCCATCCACACTGCTCCTGCAATATTCGACTACGCCTACACTCACCACCTACACTCGCACTACCAGCATGGGCAACCCCTCCACCGCCTCCAACGAGGCTCCGAGTCGTCCAGCCAAAATCGACCGCCCCGCCTACTTTGGATGCCACATGAACCCTGCCGAGGTGCGCGACTCTTTCGGGCTTAAATAAAGTTCGTGTCAAGACAAGTATACTGACCCTCCTCTGCAGGTCATTGGCGGCTCGGGCGACCCTCTGAACGCCGAGATCGCGACCGAGAAGCGCGAGGTCGTGCTTCCTCCTGGGATCGACCGTCAAGCCTTCGACACTGCTATCACCGAGCTTCGTCAAGCTATAGGCGATGATGCTGTCGAGCTCAACGACGTTCCCCTCAACCACGGTTAGTCTGACTCGGCTCGATTGCTCGGCTTCGCTAACGCTCTCGCAGGCAACTACATGGCGCCGCCTCTCTCTCACGACCCCTACTCTGTCCTGGATGACGAGTACTTTGCTGGGTGTGGAGCTGTCTACCCTTCTAGCACCGAAGACGTCGTCACTATCGTCAAATGGTGCGTCGAGTCTTCCCGCCGAGCTTCGGCTCGTGATCCCCGTCTTGTGCGTCGACTCTTCACTTTTCTCGCTCTGACCTCTTTCTGCTTACACAGGGCGAACAAGTACCTCATTCCCCTGTGGACCATCAGCGTCGGCCGCAACCTCGGCTACGGCGGCGCTTCTCCTCGAGTCGCCGGCTCCCTCATCGTCCACCTTGGTAGGAGGATGAACAAGGTGCTCCAGGTCGACCCCAACACCGCTTCGTGCCTTCTTGAGCCCGGAGTCACCTAGTAAGTCCTCGGTCGTGCGAGAGCAAGCCGACAGAGCTGACCTTGCTCCCTCAGCTTCGACCTCTACGAGCACCTTCGCGCTGTAGGACTTGGCGATTCGCTTTGGATCGACGTTCCAGGTGAGTTGTAGCCAGTATTTTACAAGCAGGCTATCGCTGAATCCCTCTATGGTACAGATCTCGGAGGAGGATCAGGTTCGGCGTCGCCGTCCTCGCCGACTCATCTCTCGCTGACTTTCTCCTTCTCGCAGTCATGGGCAACGCGCTCGACCGTGGTGTTGGGTCAGTACTCTAGTGTATCTCAGACCGTGCAGCGAAGCTGACCTGTATCACTCCTCGCAGTTACACTCCGTGAGGCTCGGGGCTCGGTCGGCGGCGGTGCTCCTGTACTGACGGCTACGTTAACAGCTACGGCGACCACTTTGCTCAACACTGCGGTATGGAGGTCGTCATGCCGGACGGATCTGTGGTCAGAACTGGTGCGTTTCTGCTGGCCTCTTGCTCTCGGACACATAACGCTGAACGTAGCTGCCTAAAGGTATGATGGCCATGGAGAACTCGGCGACCCCGCAAGCTTTTAACTACGGCTTTGGACCCTTCCTTGACGGTATGTTCACTCAGAGTGCTCTTGGAATTGTTACTAAGATGGTACAGCATCTCGTCACAGCATCTCGGCGCTCGGCTGACCTCCTTCGATGTGCAGGGAATGTGGTTGATGCCCAGTCCCGGAGGTGCCCTTCCCTTCATGTTCACCTTCCCGCAAGTAGGTCCTGCTTCTCCTGTAGCACTCGGTATCGCTTAAGCTAACCTTCTCGCTCTCGGCAGCACACCGACCTCGAGCAACTCGTCGACATCTGCCGCCCGCTCATGCTCAACCGCTTGCTCCACAACATCCCCGGACTCCGCCTCGGCGTCTACGATGCGGCGACCTACATGACGAGGGACGAAGCCGTCGGCGCCGAGAACCGAGGCAAGCCGCTCACGAAGGAGCAGGAGCAGGCGATCATTGAGAAGGCGGGAGGAGCTGCCTGGCACTTCTATGCAGCTGCTTACGGTGAGGCGAGGTGTGGATGTCTAGCAGTGGAGTGCTGACCGACTCATCTTTTGCAGGCCCTCCCGAGATGGCGAGGCAACATTTCGAGATGATCAAGGCTGCCTTCTTCCAAGTCCCTGGGGCCAAGGTCTACCTACGTGAGGACGTGCCCAAGAACCACTACCTTCACGACCGCGCCAACGTCTTCAGGTGCGTTGTTGTCTCGATCTCGAGGCTCTGGTGTCGGAGAGGATCATCGCCGAGACTGCTGACACTCTGCTCTCACTGCAGCGGCATTCCTACCTTCCGGTGAGCTTTTTTTTGGCCTCCGTTTACCACTATCCCCTTCTTTGGGAGGCTGCCCGTCATGCATGGGCCTTCTCACTGCCGTTAAGGCGCCGCAGCTGACCTCGGCGTTCTCTCTTTACCTTCACCAGCGAGCTTGACTGGCAGAAATGGTGCGCAGAACCGCTGTAGGAAGCTGATTATCCATTTCGCCAATACTTGCTCTCGCCCTGCAGGATCTCCAACTCCTCAACCCTCTTCTTCTCGCCGATTGTGCCCGTGGATGGTAAGGAGGCGCTCGCGCAAGTCGAAATCTTCAAGTACCGTTTCGAGTGAGTCCTGGGTCATAACATCTAGCGATATTGTGTTGAGCTAACAGAAGCTGACCGTCGTTCTCATTCGCAGCGAGGTGAGTTTGGACGCTCGGCGCCGAGCGGTAAAGGCTAGCGATGAGAGCTGACCTTTCTTGCCTGCGCAGTACGGCTTTGACTTCTTCAGTATGTTTAGCTTCCTTCTTTTGACGTTTGAACGCCCCCACTGACCCACTGCACCCTCCTAGACGTCTTTTACGTGCGCCGAAGCCACTCGTCGCCGAAACGCTCGCTCATCTCGACGTCCATTTGCAGATCGGTCCTCGCGAGGGACACAACATCGTCATCCTTCTCTTCGACCGCACTGTTCGTACGTCGTCTGCGTCCTCGTTGATAGGCTTGTTCGACTAGCCCCTCCGCGCCGCTCGGCGCCACGCTTTTCGACTCTCGCCGAAGTACACAGCTGACTTTAGCTCTATCTGTCACAGCCGAGCAGCGCGTCAAGGCTATGAAGTGTATGCGTGCTATGATCGAGGATGCTGCCAAGCTCGGCTGGGGAGGTGAGTCGCGGTCGCCTTCGCCCAAGACCTCCGAGCAGCTCGTTTGCTGACCTTTCGCTCTCCGCAGAGTATCGCACGCATATCTCGCTACAGGACCAGGTCGCTGAGACCTATGCTTTTGGAGACGGAGCGTTGGTAAACTCGCGGCGCGATAGCTGCTCGAACCGAAGGCTGTCGCTGACCAGAATGTCCCTTCTCGCCTTTCACCTCGCTCTCAACCTTCCGTCACTCCTCACCCCCATCAGATGAAGCTCCACGAGCAAATGAAGGATCAACTTGACCCCAACGGTATCCTCAGCCCCGGTCGTAGCGGCGTCTGGCCTGCCCGATACCGCGACCTCGGTCTGCAGCTTGGCCTCAACACCACTCACGCCGAGACGCCCAACCCTGTCGCCGAGCGTTTGCTCAAGGAGAAGCAGGCGGCTAAGCCGAAGCGCACTTACGGTACGGATGAGCTTCGCGGCTCGCAGAAAAACGGGACTTCGGCGTGAGGGGAGAGAAGGTCTCTTCGCCGAATGAGAGCAGATGACGGTTCGGTAGCTCAGAATTATTACATGTACAATCAATTCAATTCTATCGGCGACAATTTGCACCGGACTTACAGTAATTCGACGCTGCCCTCGGGCTGTCTTCTTCTCGGCGCTCACTGCTCAGCTCACACCTCTCAGCTAAACTCGCACCGCGCTGCTGTTCAGTACTTCAAAACTTCTTGATTCGATTTTGGGACTCTAGCTAGGCTCTACAACAAGGCTCTATACTCAGAGGGCGGCCTTCTCCGCGAGGGCCTCGGCGACATAAGGAAGCGCGAGGAGCTTGTCGTGCCAGGCGACAACGGCGGGGAACTCCTTCTTGGGGTCGGTGCCGTCGGGGAGGAGAGCGTTGATGCCAAAGTTGTTCCAGGTGATGTAGGAAAGGTCGGCGATGGTGAGCTTGCCGCCGACGAGGTACTCTTGCTTGGAGAGGATGATCTCAAGGACGCCGAGGACACGGGCGACCTCCTTGGCGTAGCGCTCGACACCGTAGGGGATCTTCTCCGGAGCGAACATCTTGAAGTGAGCGGCTTGGCCGAAGTAGGGCTGTTCACGGAGGGAGGTCAGCTCCGAGGCTCAAGGGTCAACCGGGGGATCGAGAGGAGCTGCGACCACTTACGCCCTGTCCGGAAGCCTGGAAGAAAAGCGACTCGTTGAGCTTAGCGCGCTCCTTGGGGTCCGAGACGAGAAACTTGCCCTCCTTGTCGTCTGAGATGGGCAACCGGGTCAGCCTCGGCGCTGGGAGACAAGATGTAGCCACTCACAGGTCTCGGCAAGGTAGAGGAGGATGGCCTTGGACTCGGAGAGAGTGAAGTCGCCGTTCTGGTGGTCGACGATAGTAGGGATGCGGCTGTGGAGCTCAGTGTGAGCGAGCTGCTCGGCGACGAATCCCTCGACAGCGTCGGTCACAGGCCCTCTCATCAGGGCTACAGAGCGAGTGGAAGAGTGTCTTACCCGTTGGGGTTCAGCTTGAGGAAGTCCTCTCCCTTCTGCTCAGACTTGTCGAAGGCGAGGCTGGAGAGGAGGAGGGCGGCGAGCGACGAGGGTCAGCGTTCGTCTTGCTGCTAATGAAGACCCCTGAGGTTGAGAACACTCACTACTTGGTCTCGTAGGTGAGTCCAAGAGCCCTGTAAGATGAGTGAACACGAAAGGGTTAGCACCATCCGGCGAGCGAAAGGCGACAAGGCGGAGGGGAGAATGGCGACGACTCTGGCGCAGGAAGGACGAGCTGCAGGAGTACAGACGAACTTGAGAAGGAAGGCGACGGTCCATCCGTTGGGCTGCAGGAGAGCGAGAAGAGCGACGTGTCAGTTGCTGGCTAAACCGGTCGAGCGGAACACGCGATCCAGATTCTGTAACTGAAGGGACTTACTCCTCCAGCGTGCGAGTAAAGGGTGAACTGAGGGGAAGACATGATAAGTGCTGCAGGTGATTCGATGTCGAGACGAGAACGAAGTTGAGGAAAAAGAGCAACCTCAGGCCTCATGCCTCAGTTTCACCCCACTTCGAGGTCAGCGCTTGGTAACGCATACACGCTGCTCGGTCATCGGCCGCAGGCCACACAAGGCAACTTTTGCGAACTGAGTAAGGCATGAACTCGGCGAGAGCAAGTGCTGACAAGGTAAAAGGGGCGAGAGATTGAAGCAAGGCCTTGAGCAACAGGGGACCGAGCGCCGATTTGACGAAGCCGCTACAGCGGTATTGGGGCGCGCAGAGGGCAGGTGTGGGTGAGATAGCATGCTGCTGTATCTAGCTACGGTACTCGGTGGAGCTGCACCAGGCAGCCCTCAGCCTGGCGAAAGCCGTTCAGCGCTCGGCGAAGACCTCGGTGTTCGAGAGACAGTCAAAAGCTCAGCGATCTCGGCTCTTGCGTCGAGCAACTCGCTGCACGATCATACTACAGCACTGTACTCTTCCATTACTTGAAGAGAGCTGCATGGACACCTGCAATACGCTTGTGAGGCTCCCAGGCGAAAGGAGTCTCTACAAAATCTGGCTGCTGACCTTGACCGAGGGGAAGATGAACTTCCTGCTGCAACATTGCTCGGCAGCAGATTGCAGAGAGCGAAGTGGAGGTGGGGGCGGGGACGAGTGAGATTGGCCGGAGCTGGAGCTCGATCCTCCTTCTCTCCCTTCGTACATTTGCTCGCCTCAACATGGTCGACTACATCGCCAAATTGCCTTCGCTCAACGCGATGGCTCCTACAGACCTTCTGCTCGCCCTTGCTGGATCGCTTTTGGCTAGCTTCATCGCCTACGTGTCTTACTCGCTCTTCTTCCACCCTCTTGCCGGCCTTCCTGGTCCTCTACTCGCCCGTATGGGATTAGGATGGATGTCAATCCGTGCACTCAAGCACGACATGGGCTGGACGCTCCTGGAGGAGCACGGCAAGTGCGCCGGTCAAGTGGTTAGAGTCGCTCGTAATATGGTGAGCATCGTCGATCCGGCTGCCATCAATGAGATCTACCGCTATGGTGGCAAGTTTGAGAAGACGAGGTGAGTGGCGAGGCTCGGTCGAGCCGCAAGCCGACCTTGCTTCCCCTCGCCGAGCCCGCTGACCGTCGCTCTTTGTGCGCCTGCAGCTTCTACACCTTCTTCCGTGAGCACCTTCCTGCTGCATTCCTGTTCTGGAGTCGACAACAGCGCTTACAATATGAACTCTTTCGACCTTCCCCTTCACTCACAGGCGCCGACACCCCGTCCCTCATGTCGACACTCGGCAATCAAGCACACGCTGAGCTCAGAAGAGCCGAGTCGCCGGCGTACACTATGACCCTTCTCGTTGAGCTCGAGGAGTTCGTGGACTCTTGCTTGGACGACTTAATCTCTCTCTTCGACCGCAAGATCGAAGCCGGCGGCGGCAAGGCGACGATTGAGATGGCCGAGACATTACAGTTTCTTGCGATGGATGTTGGTGAGTCGTGCTCGCTTGACAGAAGTGTTGCAAGCTGATCTGCTGCCCCCACAGTCGGCGAGCTCGCTTTCGGGCGGACCTTCGGCCTATGCGCTGCTGGCAAGGACACCGAAGGCTTCTTCCCCAGTACGCCACTCCTCAGGCTCTTCTCGAACGCTGGCTGACATCGTCGTTTGCAGTGCTCGAGTCCTTCGTCTACTCATGCGCCTTAGCTGGTGAATTCCGTGGCTTCGGCGTCGCGTAGGTCACAGCGTCTGATCGCCGAGTCTTTTCGACCCTCGCAGGTACCCAGCCTCGGTGGGGAAAGCTTCTCATCCTTTTCGTGATGCTTCGTGTTGGAGGTGATTCTCCCCGACTTTATCTGTAGCTTATTGAGCTGACTTTACCTCAGCTCGCGGACCCCAGGCTCTCGGCGAGAAGACGACCAAGGCGGTACAAGAGCGCATCTCCAAGATGAAGGACGGCTTCGATCGCAACGATATGCTGTACGTTCTTGATCCTCCTCTCTTCCCGTGTTGATACGCTAATCTCATCTTGTTTAGCTCGAAGCTCATGAAGGCCAAAAGTGAGCGCTGTCCTTCGGCGCTCCTCCCGTCGTCGCTTCATTGCTGACCACGTCTTGTACAGACCCCGACGGCACCCAGTACTCTACTCGTCAGATTGAAGTTGCAGCCACGAGCATTCTCGGCGCTGGTGAGTCTGCTTCTCCCGCTCCTTCGGACGAACTATGGCTGACCCTTCCTCCGGCGCGAAGGCTCCGACACGACGGCTATCACCATGCGCGCACTTCTCCGCTACATCATCGGCGACGAAAGGATCTACGACAAGGTCATGGCTGAGATCGAGGAGGCTATCGAGGAGGGCAACTCGAGCTTCCCTCTGACCTACGCCGAGGGCATCAAGTTGAGCTTCTTCCAGGTGAGTGGGCTGCTTCCCTCTGTGTACTACATGAGCTCACAGTTCATTTCCTGACAGGCATGCCTCAAGGAGACCCTGCGTCTTCACCCTGCCGTCCCCTGGACCCTTCCTCGAGTCGTCCCCGAAGGAGGAGCCGTCCTCGCCGGCCATTTCTTCGCCGCTGGTGAGCCAATAGCGTTCCTACACTCGGCTATCCTATCACCACTGACTGTTTTTGCAACACCAGGTACTCAGGTGGCGATGGACCCCTTCGTTTTTCACCGCCGAGCTGAGGCTTTTGGCGAGGACGCCGCCGTTTTCCGCCCAGAACGCTGGCTCGAAGCCGACGAGGCGACAAAGAAGGTCATGGAACGTAACTTGATCACTTTTGGCAGGTAAGGTTGTTTCTCTGTCCATCTCTGCCGCCTCGCACTTCCGTCGTCGCCATCGCCGAGCTCATCTCTCCTTCGCTTTGCTGACTTCTCTCACCACTCACAGTGGATCCCGTGTCTGCATCGGAAAGAACATCTCGCTCATGGAGATCACTAAGGTCGTCCCGACTCTGCTGCACAAGTACGACTTCGCCTTCACTCGTCGCTCACCGACCTCGCCTCACACGAAGCCCGGTCGCCGAGTCGACGGTACATTCGACGAGAAGGAGCCGTGGCATTGCACGAGTCAATGGGTGAGTGGTCAAGGCGCTCGAGCAAAGGGGAAGACAGCTGATCCTCACCTCGGCGCTCCTCAGTTCGCCGTTCAGTCGGAGTTTTACTGCGATATTCAGGCGAGGGAGGTGTGATCGGGTTCTCGGCAGCTGCTTTGTATCTATATCTCTGTACTCCGAAATGTTTTCATATCAGTTTCAGCTCACGAGCAACGAGCAGAGTCGTGAGCCGGTTCGGCGCCGAGGTGACGAGGTCGGCTCGAATACAGCTTCGGGTACAGCTTGCGAGCAGCAGTCTCACTTCGAAGAGATCTATCACCTGGTGTTAGAGAACTTAACCGCCATGCTGCCTCGTCGGTCAACTTGACCGACGAGGAGCAAAAGTCGCCCTCCCTTCGACCGCTCGACCGCTCACTACTCTGCTCGTCTCGTCGTCTCGGTTCGCTTTCGGATCCTCACTAGAGCTTGAGTACAGCAGCGCTAGCCCAACGTAAACTAGTCACCTCCCTCCGTGTAGCGACTCGTGCTCACTCCACGCTCGTCCCTCGTGCGCCCTTTCTCCTTCGCCCGCAAGCAGGATGGCGGCTCCACACGATTCAGACGACAATGCAGCAGCGTCCGCGACCTCACCTTTGCTGCCAACGACCAACACCTCGCGCAAGGGCTCCCCCGCTAGTCACACAACAAAGCCATCGCTCTACCACCGGCTCAAGCTCGACTACCTCTCGACAGCAGCATTGCTAGTCATCGCGGCTTGTTGGGCGTCTGGACTGAGCGGCAGCAGTAGCAGCGAGGGCTCGAGCGGAAAGAAGGGAGGCAGCTTCCCGACGAACATTGGCTTCGAGGGGCCGACGCCGAGTGAGTGGTGTTGCTTGCTGAGTACAGAGAGCTGAAGCTGACCTGTACATTCGGCAGCTGGACTCGAGGCCTTTGCTGCAGCGACGGCCTACCCGTCTTACCGAGATACGAGTCCTATCCGCCCTCCTCCCTCCCTCAAGAACGAGTCGGCGAGTGAACAGCTTCGTTGGACTTGCTGTACAGATACTAACCCTACTCGTCTACACTAGTTCAACATCCTCGACCACCTCGGTAATCTCTCGCCGTGGCACACGGTCAATCATGGCATCGACGCCTCGGCGCAAGTCCCGCCGGAGTGCAAGGTCGAGCAGGTGAGGGCTCTACTCCCTGGCTTTTGGGGGATTCTGGGGTACTCGAGCTCGACTGTGGAAGCTTTGAGCGCATTTCGAGCTGCTCAGCGTTTGAAGAAGCGTGAGAACGATGAGAAAGCTGACCCACTCTCTCGGTCCTTGCCATTCGGCGCTCGTAGGTTCAGCTTCTGCATCGGTGAGTAACCAATCGTCTTGACTACCTCGTCCTCCCCATGCGACTACCGCTACGACCCACTTGCTTCGCTATGCTCGACTGATCGCCGCTTTGCCCTTTCCTCGTCGACCACTGAAGGCACGGCGCTCGCTACCCTACTACAGGCGCTGGTCCCGCCGACTTTGCTCAGAGCGTCGTCGGTCGAGAGGGCTTCGAGGGGTACGCCTCGTCTTATCATTGAAAACGTGCTCGCCGAGCTGACCGTTCTCGCGTCCGCAGAACTGGGGAGCTCGCCTTCCTCAACGGCTGGGAGTACAAGCTTGGCGCTGAGATCCTGACGCCCTTTGGGGTGAGTTGGAGTGATTCTACGATCAACTCGGTCTGGTCGCCTCGACTCGAAAACTGATCTTCCCTTCTTCGCAGCGCGAGCAACTCTTCGCCTTGGGCGTCAAATACCGCAACATGTATGGCCAGCTGCTCGATTCTCCTGCGCTGTCATCCAAGAAGCGCAACCTCCCCGTCTTCCGCACCGAGTCGCAAGATCGCATGACCAAATCCTCCCTCAACTTCGCGGCTGGATTCTTTGGCAGTGAGTGCTTTCGCTCGTGATGTCGCTCTCCACACTGATCCGACTCTTTTCGCAGTTCCCTACGAGGAGCAATACCACCAGCTCATCACCCTCGAGTGGCCCCACTTCAACAACACGCTCAGTCCTTACAGTTCGTCGATTTTTCTCCCTCGGCGCCGTTCTCCACGCTTCTCATGCTTACTGCCCTTGTTCGCAGTGACCTGCGTGAACGCCAACCGACCAAACCTCACTGTCGGACCCGCCAAGATGAACGAATGGATCTCCGTTTACCTCACCGACGCTTGGAAACGTCTGAGCAAGCAGGTGAGTTCGGCGCCGAGTTCGAACGTCGCGCTGGCCGCTGATCTGACTTGTCCCACCAGGTCGAGGGAGTCCAGCTTACTCTCAAAGACGTCTTCAACATGCAGCGTGAGCTCTCAGCTCCTCTTTGTGCCGAGCGATGGCTGACCTATCAACGCCGAGCAGTCATGTGCGCGTACGAGCTCGTCGCGATTGGCGGCTCCGAGTTCTGCACGCTCTTCAACGGTGCGTCACTGATCTTGCTGCTCTCCCTGTCCCCTGCTCACGCTATCTTCACCACGCAGAGGACGAATGGCGTGGCTTCGAGTATGCTCATGATATCCAATTCTGGTACATCTTCTCGTTCGGACAGCCTTCTCAAGCTGCTCTCGGTCTTGGCTGGGTCCAAGTGAGTTGTCTCTCAACTCGTAGCGATAGCCGAAGCTGACCCTCCCGCCTCCTCAGGAATGGCTCGCGCGAGTCACCAAGCAGCCCATCATTGAGTTCAACTCGACTACCAACTCCTCCTACCATACTCCCGAGCTCTTCCCTCTGGACCAAGCCCTCTACGTCGACGCCACGCATGATACCAGTTTGTCGGAATCGTTGAGCGCCGAACTCGCTGGACACTCGAAGCTGACGGGTCCACTTCATCGCAGTCATCTCGGCGGTTCTCACCACCCTCAATCTCACGACATTCGCATCGTCGGGTCCTCTACCATCAACCCACATCCCCAACAACCTCTCCTTCGTCACCTCCAAAATCTCACCCTTCGCCGCCAATCTTCACTCGCAAATCGTCTCGTGTGGCGATGAGCGCAAAGTGAGGTGGATTCTGAACGATGGAGTCGTCCCTCTCGACAACATCGAGGGCTGTGGCAAGAGCAGCGAGGGGTGGTGTCCTCTCGACGCTTTCGTCTCGGCGACGATTGAACGGACGTCTTCGATTCGCTGGGAGTACGATTGCTGTACGCTTACGTCTCTCTTCTTCTCTCGCAGCCTTGGAGTGAAGAGCTGATACCTTCCTGCACAGTGGAACCTTTCGAGCTGGGCTCGGATCCGGTCCTCGATGGTCGCCCGCCAACTTCTCACCACATCTGATCTTGTCTTCATCGCCGCTGGGCAGAGGGAATAGATTGCTTTCCTAATCGCGCTGCTCGCACGGGCTTTCGCGAGCGAGCATGAGCACGTCCTGCTGCTCTTGAGCCCGACGCTTCGAGACTAGGCCGACCCCACAGCCGCCCGGCCTTCGGAGGCCTATCGCTGCGGGCCAGCTGGGGAGGCGGTACGCGAGCGATGGACGGCGAGGAGACCAGCAGCAGGGGCAAACGTCGTCTTGATGAACACCGAGAGAGTTGCCCTCCATGAACCTCCAGCTGATGAGGATCAGCAGCTCCGAGAGGCGAGAATATTAGCAACAAGTTGACTCCTCGTCGCATGCGCGAAACTCCGAGATCCCCTCCCTGCCTTGCAAGCCGAGCACTTTCGCGTGGACGAGCAATTCGTCGTGGATTTCGCAGGGGAGGCGAGCGCTGAGCCGGGAGATGAAATCGCAGCAGCTCGTTCACGCCGAAATGCTGGTAAAGTGGATTCTTCCTGCTTTGAGTCGCTCGCTAGTCGGCTTCGGGGACAGGACTCCGCTGCAGAGGAGGAGGGGTTCAGCAGCTTCGAGGCGAAGAAGGTACGATTTTGGCCCGAAGAGGCAAAGCCCCGTCGGCCCAGACTGAGTGAATTAACGCCCTGCTCCGGGAAGGCCTCCGCCGCCTTAACTTAAATCAACCTTACTGCAGTTGGAGCCACAGTTGGAGCCGACTGTCCCCATGAACGCAGGCGAGGAACGATCAAGCCCCGGTGAGAAGAGCTCTCCCAGCCAGTCGAGCGGTTCTCTCTTCCTCTCGCCATCTCTATCGCTTGCCAAAGCTCTACGAGCCCGTCTCTACTCGACCTCTCAACCCCTTGCTCCCTCACGTCAGCGCCTCGACACCCTCCCGCCTTCAGCACCTCAACAGCGGCCCAGCTTCCCCCTTCGAAACCTTAAGCAGTTGGACGCCTCTCCCGCTCTGCATCGCCAGCAATGTCCATCACTCCTCAACGACCGACTAGGAGCCAGTTCATCGAGAAGCTCCATGGGTATGTCCTCTCCTCCTCGCCACTGCTCCCGCCGACTTCCCGCTGATCTCGGCGCTCCCGCAGGCTGCTCGAGGAGCCGTTCGATGGCGACGCGCTGCACTGGGCTGGCGACGACGCCTTTGAGATCTCTGCCAACGATGCCAAAGCTCGTCATGCTCTTTCACCCCAGTGGGAGTTTCGCTCGTGAGTTGCGCCGTTCCCCGCTGGCCGCGCCGAAGCCGCCGCTGACCCCCCACCCCTTGGCTTCGCGATGCTGCAGCTTGAGCAGCTTCATTCGCCAGCTCTCCTACTATGGCTTCCGTCGACTCTCCGACCGTCGTCGTAGCAGCGAACGCAGGACCTCCTCCAGCGGCTTCATCGTCTTCAGGTGAGCTTTGCCTTTCGCCGAGAGGTTGAGTCCTATCGGGGCCCGAATCAACCTCGGCATGACGGGACTGCGGGGTGTGGACTGCCAACCTTGGTAGCTGACCCTTGTCCACCTTCACTCTACTCCACTACAGCCACCCCACCGGCTTCTTCCTCCGCGGTGACTCGTCGCAGCTCGAGGGCATCATTCGCAAGATCCGCGCCAGACCCGAGAAGGGAAAGCGAGCAGGCAACCGCCGCGTCTCGGTCGCTTCCGCTGGCTCACTGGAAGGCATGGACGAGTACCCTTCCTCTTCCCACACGATGCCCCTCGCTCTCCCCCCCGTGCACCAGAGCGGCTGGCAAGCCCCCGACTTCCGCCCTCAATACGCCGAGGACCGCCGACTCCTCACCACCTTCCTCCCCTCCTTCCAATCACCGTTCGCGCACTACTCTCCTACCACTTCAACCACCCTCTCCTCCCAGCAAGGTCCTCCTCCCCGCCACGCCGACATCACCACTTGGCGAGCCTACACTCCTGCCACTTCAACTTGGCAGCCCGCGTCGTCGTCGAGCACCGGCCCAGCTCCCTACGACCGCTTTTCCCACCGTCGGTCCTCGATTCCCGACTTCAAGTTTGCCCCCAGCATGACTCTCTCATCGACCAAGGAGGAGACCGTTGTCGAGGAGCGCCCTCGGCTTCGCAAGGCCGCTTCGTCGTTGTGCATCCAGACGACCAATCACCACAGCAATCACGGCGAGACCGGCTTCCGTCAGTCGCCTTACCCTACTCCGACCATCTCCCCTTCCTACAACTCATACTTCCCCTCGAGCACCGCTCAAGTTCCCCTCGGCGCCGAATGCTCGCCTCACTCGCAATCGACCACCCTCCCCTACACTCCCTTCGTCCCGCCTCAGCACCAACAGCAACAACTTTCGCACCACCATCAGCTCCCACAACACCAGCAGCACCGCGGCTCCTTCTCGCACCCTGCGCTGCCTTCGCCGACCGCCTCGGACCCAACTCCTCACTCGCCGCCTCAGCCCGAGTACGCACCTCTGGGTCTCGACCCTCGCCAGCTGATCCACCCCGTCTCGCCCCGGACGAACCAGGGCTATTACGCTCAGCCTCAGCAGGCCGAGCACTACTTCAACGACAACCCTGCCCCTCTCGGCGGAGGCTGGCAGCAGCAGCCTCAGGTTACGGGAGCCTACTGAGCCCGTCTACGGCTGCTGTTGAGCGCCAGGAGTGTGTGAGCTTTGTCCTTAGCTGTCTCTTCCCTCATCTTTTGTTGCTAGTCATCCCCTCGGTTCTATACCTGCGAGAAACGACTCTGTACACTTTGCGCGCTCTCTGCATTCCATCTGTGCCCCAATCACCTCCAGCCGAGAACCGATGAAGACGATGTACATCAAGTTGCACAGCGAAAACCGTCTATGAAAGCGCGAGCAAACCATCGCCGAGTGTCCTTCTTCACCAACGACCGAGTTCGGGAGACCAGCTCCCTTCTAACGCCGCTCGTCGCCCTCCATAAACATCTGCAAGAACGCCTCATAGTCGAGCGCTCCTTCCTGGTCTTCCTCGGCCACGTCCAGGGCGCCGTCCTCTCTGTTCTTGGGCTCGTAAAAGTCGATCCTCTCGAGCAGGAAACTGACGGCGGAGGCGGGCAGATCCAGGCGGCGAAGGTCGAGCTCGGTGATGTACGGCTGTGGGATGAATGCGCGGTCAGCCGTGTCGAGCGAGGAGAGGGCGAGATCAAGCAGCACGCGACGAAGGCCGAGGGTCGGCGGAGGGCGCCGAGAAGGGTGGCGAGGAGGGGCTCGCACGGAGCAGCAGAAGTCTCGTAACTCACCTTGCCACCAGCAGTCGACCGGAAGCAGCTTCTGACCTTGTCGCCAGTCGGTCGCTCCTCGCTCCTGGCGACCTATTTCGTGTGGCCAACGCCGAAAGCCGAGAGGGTCAGCCAGCCGATCGGAATCTCGACGACGGGAGTTGCAGGGCGCAAAGTCGACGCCGAAGGGCGTGCGGGAAGGCTGTGCAACTCACCATGAATTGGATGAATTCCTCGTAAGTCACTTCATCTCCCACCTGGGCGTGAATCTCGTCGAGGTCCTGAAGGAGGTGGTGATCGAATGAAGGGTGAAAACAGGTCAGCTCGCTCCGCCGAGGTCGTCGTAGATCAAACATCTGCATGGCTCGGAGTCGCCCTTCTCTATTCTCGGCGCACATCCTGTCCTTTCCGCTCGTTCGGACCGCGCTGCCTAAAGCGGCTGGCAGTCTCTCCTCGTAGCTGCTCCCGCACGCTCGGCGCTCATCTCGATCCCGCCTCTGCTTCCCATCTCCCTCGGTCACAGGCGAAGGAAGGCATCACTCACAATCTCAGCGACTCCCAGCGCTCCCAACGCCCCCGCCAGCTGGTCAAGGTCCAGCCGGCCTTGCTGATCCTTGTCAAAGGAGCGGAACGCCGAGTCGAACTCTTCGAGGTCCTTGGCCGAGACGGTGGTGGCCTTGCGGGCGACGATCTGTGTGATAGCGAGTGCATGCCGAGGAAAAGGAGGGAGTGGCGCAGAGGCAAGGTTAGCTGGAATGAACGGACAGGAAGGGAGAGCTCGGCGCGCACCTGTTGCTCGATGAACAGCTTCCTCGCCTTGGCTCGACTCTCCAAGCCGGTGAACTCCCTCTCCAACTCCTCCACCGAGTGCACCGTATAGTCGTTGTAGTCGGCTTGGCATTCGACAAAGGCCGTCTCGGCGAGCTTGAGGGCGTCGAACCGAGTCGTGAGGGAGGAAAGCGAGTGCAGGATGGATCGGGCGAGGGAGAGTTGGTTCTGCAGAATATGGCAAGTTTAGCGAGCGGCGGTTAGTGGTCGAGGCGACAAAGCAGCACCTCGAGCGACCCCGAGACGTTGACGAGCTCCCATCCCTTGTCGGCGACCTGCAGCTGTAGCGCGTTCGCCAGGTCGGCAAATCGTCTCCTGGCCTCGTTCTGGATTCTGAGAGGGGGGGAGTATCGTAAGAGACGTCAGCGATAAGTTCGGCTCAGACTCAGACTCGCGCCAAGTAGACCTTAACTCACTGCCTGATGCCCGTGTTGATCTGTATCCTCCTCTGCAGCTCCGTATCGAGTACTTCTCCCCATTTGTTCTCGATAGTCTGCAGCGCGGCGAAAGACAGGTCAGCCTTCACTCACCTCGCCTTGCTCCTCCTCGCCCTTCCTCCTCGCCAACCTCGAGATACTCACCGCCAAACAAAACTCTTCCGGCGGCTCATACGCACTCAGCCCGTACGTCTTCAACTTGGTCTGTATGTTCAACAGCAGTTCCTCCACATCCCCTCGCTCTCGACTCCACTCGGGCTTGGACGTTTGGCGGTAAGTGTCGAGATCAGCGCGCGAGGCGATGAGGGAGGAGTAGGGAGGGGACGGAGGAGTTTGGGACCAGAGTGTGAGGTTCTGGTTGAGGGAGGAGAGAAGCTGTAGGATGTAAAGGAAGAACGGGAGGGCGAGGGAAAGTGGAGGGAAGAAAGGACCGGAGGGAGGTCAGCAGGGAAGACGACAACGGGGCAAGCTAGAAGAACGCACCCGGCCGACACGGGCCTCGTAGTCGTTGACGGCGACCATGAGAGACGACATGTTCTCGACGAAAGTCGAGATGACCTTGGACTCGGTTTCGGCTTGAGCTGCGAGTGCGAGTAGAGTCAGCTCAGCTCGTTCGGAAGCGCCGAATCGGTTTCGACACGCTCTGAGCATTGGAGAAGGTCGACTCACCTGTTGATGAGAAGGCGTGGAAGTACTGAGCGACGTAAGTCATGACCGAGCGCTCGTCGGGGCGCTTGCCGCAGACGTCCTCGACGTCGAGCAGTTGCTGTAGGTGAGTTGGATGTTAACTCGAGCTCGCTGATCTCCCTCCTGCCTTTCTGCTGGTCATGATCGCCCCCAAGCCTCGCCGTAGCTCCCCCGCTTCCGGGTCTTCCTCCGCTCCTCCCCACTTCTTCTCGTTCCCTCCTCCCAGAAGATCCTCTGCACCGCACCACAACTCACCGGGATCCCCAAGCTCTCCTCCGCAATCCTGAACACCCTCCTCATATTCTCCTCCGCATCCCTCGGGTCCTTGGACAGCGAGTCCCAGTCGAGCAAATCCGGCCGATGACGATGGATGAGGGCGCAGCTGTGTGAGAAGGTAGAGGATGATTCGGATGAGAGGGGACGTGATGGCGATAGCGATATAGCGATGGATGGGTGATTGCGAGAGACGGGTGTATCAGCGAACGCCGAACAACGCCGACGAACGCTAGAAACCCGTACAAGGCCAACCCGTCCTTCCAGCTGCTCCTGAAATCTTGCACGTCGACCTCGGCGTAAGACTTGGTCTTCCGCTGACACCACAGGAGTAGTCCTTCCTTGGCGTAGGTGCCCTCCTCCCTGGGCAGCGGCGACAGTAGAGAGGCGAAAGGAAGGTAGTGGAAGGGAGCGGAAGAGGGAGAGGTGGTGGAGGATAAGGGAAGCGAGGTGGAAGGAAGAAGGAGCGAGCGAATCGGGTGAGAAGGGTCAGCTGGCGAGCCTCGGTCGGTCTAAAGAGGCAAGCAAACGCACTGAATATCGGCGATAGAGAACCTTAGGACGAGGGACCAGATCATGCCGAGGATGAGCTTGCGGTTACCATCGACGATGTCTGTTCAAGTCAAGCTAGTGGTCAGCGAGAGGTCATTTTCGAGACCAGCTCGGCTCAAGCTCACCCTCGGGCCCAATGTTGGTCAAATGCACTCCCAGCTCCTTAATCCTGTCAAGCGCCTGCTTGGCGTTCTCGAAACGTTGTACTCGATGATTTGGTGCAGTGTTGTAGCGGCCGAGAGACGAGTCGGTGAGGACTTCCTGCGAGGTGGGAGCGGTGAAGATCAGCTGTTAAGCTCTCCCGTCGTCAAGGCTGCGGTGAGAGCTCACCACTAGTTGGATTAGCCGAGTTCCGTCCATGAAGTCGGTGCCGAGGTCCGTTAATGGCGCATAGCGAGGTTCGAGCCGAGCGTTGAGCCTGCGAGCCGGGCGACGAGGAAGCGACGTCAGCTCCGAGCACGGTACAGCAGTTCTGTAGCTTCCTTTTATCTCCTGCTTTGCCGATGCAGCCTTTTTGAGAGCTACGAACCGGCAACACCTTCCACCAACGGTCTGTCCTCAGCGTCCCCTCGCATGCGCGCAGTGACCGCTTCGGCGCCCTCATCTCGAGCTGGTCGCGCGTGCAAGCGGATGTTCTACATAACATCCTCTAGCTCAGCCCCGCCGTCGACAGCTCCACCTCTCCAGCCGCCGGCGCGAGTTGAATCAACTGCGAAACGCGTCGTCTCCGGCTCCCTTTCATCTATACGCCGAGTCGCTGTTGCTTTGTAGCTCACGCACAATACTCCACGCCAGCCAAACAGCTCAACACTAGCACTCACCACTTGCAAAAGACCCTAGACTGCACATCCTCATGCTCCGCTCCAACCTTCTTCTGCTTGTCCATGGCGCCAAACGAGCCCCATCCTCCTACACTACTGGTAGATCCTGGTAGAGGCGATGCGCTACCCAACGTAGGACTGAACGAGTTGAATGTAGGTGAATGGACCATGCCAGGCGAGTTGGCGGCAGAGACGCCCGAAAGCGAGAGGCCAGAGAGCGAGATGGATGACATGGACGAAGTGGTGCGGTGTGTTGGACGGCGTTGGAGTCCTGATCCTGCTGTAGGTGATGCTGCTGCTCCTGCTACATTGCTACTTGAGCTTGAAGACGGCCCAAAGAGGGAGAGCGGACGGGAGAGTTTGGTGGGCGAAGGAGAGCGAGAAGGTGGTTGAGGTGTTACAGGTGAGAAAGGTCCATTCGGTCGTCGAAATGGATCAGTCATTCTGCTGTAGCACAGTCGAAGCGAGACAGACGAGGCAAGAGTTGAGGAAGAGAGACGACCGCGTCGCTGCAGCGGGCTGAAAGGCCATTCGACGGGAGTGGCAGATTGTATGTAGAACATCGGCAGTAGGGCAGTGATGTCGATCTAGTCGGCTGCAGCTCCCAAGGGCTCAGCTCGGTCGAAGCGAGGGTCAACTGTCCTTCGCCGAGACGTTCCTGTGTCGCCGAAGCCGACTTGGCGACCATTCGCTGCTGAGCTTCATCGGCCAGTCGATGGAAGTGTAGCTAAAAACATCAATGATCGTTTTGAGGCTCGTTACTGCTCTAGACGGAGCCCGAGGTGCACAGCTCGGCTGCTCAGGCGTCGGGCTCGGCTCTCTCTCCTTCCGAGTCCTCCGCTTCCACTCCGCCTCGTTACTCGACTCGGCTACAATTACAGCTGATACAAGGCATTCCCAACTGGCTTCGAGAGGCTCTGCAGACTAGTTCAAGCACTACAACTCGCCCTCCCCAGCAGCTCTCCACCGACCTCCATCCTCGCTCGCTTCTCTCCCTCCCTCTTCCGTCCTCCCTCGGCCCCTCGGCGATGTCTTCTCGGCCCTTCAGCAGCACCGTGAACATCGCACCTACACATAGTACGGCACCCTCCCTCTCTGCCACCGTCTCGAGCCCCTCAGCACCCTCCGACGAGCTCCTCCTCTTGTCGAGTCGAATCGAGTTGCGGATTAGAGTGAGAGCGAGGGGAGGAGCAGCTTCGGCCGAGCAGGAAGAAGGGGAAAAGATGCAGGAGATTGATCTGGATTCCGAGGAGCTGACTAAGAGTGCGCTGCTGAGCGGATTGAGGGACTGGTTAGACCAGGTAAGTCTGTCTCTTCTCGGCGTCGCTCTCTCGCTGCAGAGGAACAGGCTAACTCGCTCGTGCTTCACTACAGCAAAAGGCGTCTCTCAACGTCAGCTCAATCGGCTCTATCGCTCTCACAGAAGACGGGAGCAGTGTTCATCGTTCGTTTCCTCTGCTCCCGCTCGGGAAGGCAGCTCGGCGCCGAGCGCAACACGCTGACTCGGACTTCTCCAACAGTCCCTATGCAGTCCTACGCTCAACAGTCATTTTGCACCAACATCCTGTCTGCTCAGCACGCGACTACCGGCGCCGACTCGACCTCCCCTTTCGCCCCAAACTCAACGCCGAGCCTCGACTCTCTTGATCTACTCCTCACCTTCACCCTTCCCATCGACTCCGCCTCCTCCGCCCAAGCCTCTCCTAGTCAGGACCAACATCAGCACACTCTCTCCGAGCTTTCCGTCCTCCTCCTCTCTCCCACCGCCCTCCATTTCACTCTCTCCCCTCTCATCCCTCGCATCCTCGCCAAGCTGGCTCAGAAGCTCGTCATCGCCTTTCCTCTGTGCTTCAACAAGCGATGGATCAATGTGCGTCTCTTCTCCGTTCTGCTGGGAGGCTACCCCAAAGGGCAAAGCTGTAGCTGACGAGCCATGCGCTTCGGCCGAGGAGCGACTGGAAGCCGACCGAGCTTCCCACGACGCCTTGGCTGGTTCGCTGGGCAACATACTAGAAGGTCTCACTCGGGGCAGTCCTTTGGATACAGAGGCCGCGCTGATGGGGCTGGTGAGTCGATCTCTCGCTCGCTCCTGCCTACTGCGCTCGGCGCGCCGATAGACATCTCGGCGAGCTCTGCAAGCCGCGGTAGCTCATTCGTCCTCCTCCTCCCCTTCTCCCCGCCGCTAAAGCGCCTTTCCACTTACCTCTCCCTCTCCACTCCCAACCGCACCACCAACCCTCCTCCCTCCTCCCCCTTCCCTTCCACCTCAACGAACGACGAGCTCTCCACCGCGCTCCTTCTCCTCGCCACCCGAGCAGGCAAGAAGGACGTCTGGAAACCTGTCGAGCAAGGTGGTGGTGGTGGTGGTGGGTCACTGAACGCTCGAGCGGCGAAGAAGGCTGGTCGGATGGTAGCTGCTGAATTGCGAGGAAGGAGGCCGAGGATGGAGCAAGGGGAAGGGGATGGGGAGGAGTTGGTAGATCTCGATGATGATGGTGGAGAGGAATCAGAGGGAGGGGGTGAGGTTGTGTATGGAGAGGAGGGGGTGGAGGAGGACGAGGAGATGGATTTGTTCGGCGATGAGGACGAGGGCGGTGGAGGCCCGGGAGGGCATGATGATGAGATCGAGTTTGAGGAGCTGTACAGCGGGACAGAGGTCGAGGTTGAGAGCGGTGAGGAGGCGGAGGAGGAAGAAGAGGGGTGGATGGTGGGACTGGAGGGTGAGGGAGTGATGGGGGAGTGAGAATCCGAGGGAGGCATGCCGGGCGCGCTGACTCGCGGGTCAGCATCGTCGCTGCGCATGTAGCGGCGTAGAGAGACGCCTGATGCACTACACCATCTGTCCTGCTCCTCGCTCGAGTACCGGGAGCCCTTGCGAGTCCTCGGTCATCTCGCGCGAGCAGCTCACCTCGGCCGTGAAAGATGGAGGAAGACGTGCAAATACAACACGAATGGTAATGACTGTACTCTATCCCTCTGCACCCACTTCTACGCCGTCTCACTCCCATTCTTCGCCGCCACCTCCACCGCCTTCTTCGCCTCCTCGGTCAGCGCCTTCGCCGCCTCCGTCTCTGCCTGCGTCCGCAGCTTCCCGTGCGCCCTCTTCTCCTCGCGCTCGGAATAGCGATCGTCCAGCAGCGTCCTATGCGGTAGCAGGAGAAGCGTCGTCTTGATGAGCTCTTCACAGACGTCGACTAGGCGGTCACGGTTCGAGGAGGGGAGGAGTCGGTCGGTCGGGGTGAAGGACTTCCATGCGAGGGGGATGGAGGATTGGTTGGGGATCTGTTGGACACGGAGCGAAGGCGGAGGGTCAGGTCAGCGGGCGGACAGAGTGGGAACTGCAGGCGCCGCCGAGCTTACGGTCCACATTCGCATCCACCGCCCGAGCTGACGAAGGAGGTTCACGGTGTTGAAACTCTGGGAACCTCCGTTGATCTGCGAGACAGCCAATGTACGCCCTTGGGTCGGCCTCACGCTTCCGACGCTGAGCGGGATCCAGTCGACTGCGAAGGGGAAGGAGCTCGGTCAGTTCGGCGCAGACGGCTCCAGGATCAAGAAGGATGCTGACTCTGATTCTTGAAGACGGCGGTGATGGTACCATGCTGCTCCGGACTGCACCAGAACTGCCCGTCGCTCCACTCGCTCTGCGAAAGGGGGAAGGAAGGCTCGGGGTCAGTCGCCGCTCGACGGCTCATGCCTCGCGGGGAAGAACTCACCAATGCTCGTAACTCCTGCACTTTGGGATCCTTGTCCGAGGTATCATCCTTCATGGGCAGTCCTCGAGGATTGTACACTCGTACGTCGGCGCCGAGTCGGTGTAGGATCCGAGAAGCTTCGTAGGCTGTCAACCGTGAGAATGATCCTGTACATCGATGATTCGATAATCGTCGGTCAGCTAATCTCTACAGCTCTGCCCTGCCTGCAACTCACGTTCTCGCAGCGAGCCGTAGAGCACCAGGATCTTGAGCTTCCTCTCTCCAGCACTGGCCATCTGTGCAACCGTGTCGAGCTCTAAATCATTCACCCAGTCGGTCTCCTCCTTTTGCTGCTCGGTCAAGAGGAATGGCCTATATCGAGCCTCAATGGCCTCGGACCGCAAAGCGTCGAGCTCTGCCGGCGACGAGATGATGGCGGTTTGAGTCATGAGAGAGCGGGTGCTGTGGTGTAGTGTTGGTAGTGTCCTGTTCAACGAAGTGGCGGCGCGGAGCATCGAGTGGTGGAAGAGAAAGAAGCGAATGAGCGCAAGTCGCGCTCTTTCGCCCTTTGAATTTCGAAGTCGGGGAAGCTTGGAGGGCAAGGGAGAAAGTCATTTTCTGCGGCTGGGCTGACAATTCGTGGACATCAGATTGGAATTGTCGCTTCGGCCGAAAAAGACCTGACAAAACGCTGTTACGTAGCGCCGACGTGGCTTCTAGAAGCAGCGCCGAGCACGCGATGCTCGGACGGCGCTCGGGAGCGATGATCCTGTACGAGGTGCTCGCTCGAAATCCGCCTTGATGTAAAACAACAGCTCTGCAATACACGTGAAGGATCGCGACCTCATCCAACCCTGCTCCTCGCTATGCCCCTCCACCTGCACCGAGCTCATCGCTTATCGGCACTGCTCGCAAGCATCTTGGTCCAATCGTACTTGTCGTACTTGACCTTGAACTTGGCCACTCGGTCGTTGTTGTGGCGGAAGTCGAGGCGGCGAGGCTTCCTCCAGGCGCGAGGTTCGAGCTCGAGCGTCGAGCCGAGAATCTCGGTAGCGAACCAACTGTTGACGATGCGGAATAAGGTGGAAGGGAGTGAGAGATGGGTCAGCATCGACGACTCTCTTCGATTGGAACGAGAAGAAGAGCTGCAAAACGCACCGAGGGAACGCTCCACCACCCTGGTCGCCGAACTCGCCACGGATCTCCTCGCCATCCGCATCCCTCGTCGGAGCATCGTCGACACCCTCGATGATGTGCCCGTATCCCTTCTCTCCCTTGTAGTCGAACTGGACCATGAAGTAGGGCAGGTTGGGCACGAGCGAGCGGCGGAAGGGGCGAGCCGAGGTGAAGACGATGCGCTTCTTGTGTTGCGACCACTCTTGCTCCGAGTTCTCGATGGCTTCCTGTAGAGGTTTAGAAACGAGAGGGATAGAGGGCGTGGTCAGCGAGAAGTTCTCGAGGTCTCGGCGCTCTAGCCTGCTGAAGACGAGCGAACCGACCGCCCCTACAGCTCTTCGGCAGCGTGCCCGTACTCACCGAGAAGTAGGCGGGGATCTCGTCGAACAGGTCGAAGGGGATGGGCACTGCTTCGATGCAGGTGTGCTTCTGATGCTTGAGATTGATGGGCGCCTCGAAGAAGACGACGCCCTTGTCCTCCTCGGCGTAGAGCTGCATGAGCGTCTTCATGAAGTTCTGTGCGAGCGACTCTAGTCAGCTTCGACTGCCAGGCGACTCGCCCATCTCAGCTCCTCCACCTCAGCGAAGCCGAAACCCACCTTAATCTCATCCCATGTCTCGTCGTCTGCCTCCAAGCTGGTGAAGTGGTGCTGAATCGGGACAATCCTGCAGTGACCAAGGACGAGCTCCTCGTTCTCGAGAAGACCGAGATAGGTGCGAGTCCCGAGAGCGACGACAGCCGAGCGCGGCGGACCTCCTTCGTCGCTGAAGCACATGTTGCAGCTGTTTGGTGGGGCGAGGAGCGAGTGAGGTGAAGAAAGAGAAACGTGAAGATGCGGTGGACGAGTAATGTAGGAGGGAGGACAGGAGGAGAACGGGGAGGAGAGCGAGGGAAAGCGTCAGCCCGAGCTCTGGGCGAGGAAGCGAACCAACGATGGCAACGCACTTGTCAAGAGCCTTCTTCGTCTTGGCGTAGTCTGATAGAGGGAGAAGAGCGTCAGTCTCGAGGCTCGAGCGTAGGCGAATTGAGGAAGTTAAAGCTCACCTTGTACTGCGAAAGCCTTCTTCATGACATCGCTCTTCATCTTCGCCCTGGCTAGCTTGTCGGCATTCTCGTCGACGTAGTCGAGGTCGTTCTTGTAGCGCGTGTCGCCAGCGATGCGAGAGGCCATCTCGGCGTCCATGTCCTTCTGGTCCGAAGCGCCTGCCGAGAAGCGCTCTTGCCGAACGAGCTCGGCGAGTGATACGTCGTCTGCGGCGGATTGGCGAAGGACCTCGCCCGTCTTGGGATCGTGGGACTCGAACTGTTGGAGGGGAATAGCGGCCGAGGAGAAGCGATGGGAAGATGGGTGGAGGTCGGCGAGGACAGAAAGAGGCGGTGGAGAGGGAGGAAGGTAGGGTGGAAGCGGAGATCAGTACTGAGCCTGGTAGAAGACTGAAGCACTCGCAAACGCACCTTCTCCTTCTTCTTCCTCTTGCCCGTCCTATCCTCCTCCTCGACCTCCTTGCCCATGCCGACATCGTAGAGTCTGCCTCGACCGTCCAGCGTAGGCATCGCCTCGACTCGCACTCCACTCCCCACAGCACCAATGTGCACCTCGCCAACGCTAGGAGCCTCGGCAGCCCTCTGCCTCTCCTTCTCATACTCGGCCTCGAGCTGATCGGCGTTGTCGCTGCCCATGAGACGAGCCTTGAGTACCTTGGCTTGCATCTTGTTGAGCTCCGACTGGGAGAGGACCGGTGCGGACGTAGCGCCCGAAGAGGTGGGGTCGGGGTCGAGGACCATGCTCTGCGAGAGGGCCGAAGGAGGAGCGGCGCGGGCGATGGGAGCGGCGAGAGGAGTGCGAGGGACCACGGAAGCGGGAGGAGGGGTAAAGACTCGGGGTACTGGGGTGGAGGGACCGCTGTTGGCGGTGGAGGTGGCGGAGCTGGTCCGAGAGAGCTCGGGAGGGGCTTCTCCGGGTCGGCGGAAGGCGCCTCGGCTGGCGGGACGGGAGCTGTCGGCGCTGCCCGGCGCCTCGGTGTACATGAAGCGTCGTCCCTCGTTGGTGGGAGTTTGAGCGCCGCTCCTTCCTCCTCCGTCGCCGCCCATCGACCTCCTTCCTCGGCGACGCTCATCGCGCTCGTCCAAGATGCGCTTCTCCTCCCTCGCCTCGTCGAACAGCTGCATCGTGCCGTAGCGCTCCGAAGCGACCTCCTCCACAGGTCGACGCTCCTCCTCAGCCGTCTCGTAGGTTCGACGGAGCTTGGACATGCGCCAGGCGGATCCGCTCGAACCGGGGGCGGGCGAGCCAGTGGGAGCTGGTGCAGGTGCGGCGGTGGTAGTAGGGTTGGGTACGCCTTGCCAATGTGCTTTGTTGAGCTCGCGAGACGACTGGCCCATCAGTTGCTATAGCGAGGCGGCGGCAATAAGGTCAGCTGGGTCGTAGCGAGCGTCGCTGCAGGCAAGGCAACTCACCGACGGGTCCACCTTCTCCTTGGGCTCCCTGCGCTTCCTCTCTGCTCCCATGGCGCTGAAGAGGTCCATGTCGCTGCCTCCGGCGCCCGCCTCGCCAACGTCGCCCTCGCCGTAGCCATCGGTCATGGCGCCGCCCGACAGCGCCGAGAGTCCTCCTGAGCGCTCATGGCCGATAGCTCCGACGCTAAAGGTGCCCACAGTATCGACTGGCGGAGGTGGCAGGGCGCTGGAAGCCGTTGCAGGTGGGGCAGCGTCCTTTTCGACCCATTCGTCATCGTCCTCTGCTTCCTTGTCGTCTCGAGAGCGGTGGCGATGGCGATGCAAAGATGAGGAGGATGACTTGTGCCGGCTGGACGAGGAGCGCGACGCGTCCTTGTCCCGCTCGTCGCGAGAGCTACGAGATCGCTTGCCGTCTCGCTCATTGTCGTCTCGTTCGCGGTGGGAAGACGAGCGATGTTTCTTGGAAGAGTGTGAGGAAGAGTGCGAGTGCTCTCCCATCGTTTAGCGCGTGGTGAAGCCGATTTTGAGGAGCTGCTTTCGAGCGGGGCAGCGAGATTCAAGTCAGTGACGCTCTGCAGAAGGGCGAGAGGTGGACAGCTTACCGAGGCTGGTACTTAGATACCGGTAGATATCTGTCTCTGTGCTGCTGGTCCTGTTCGCTAGTCGAAGAGAGACGAGGTTATGGGGGAACGACAACCGCTGGAAACAGCTAGTTCGCCGTTTGAGATGCTCTCGTAGTGGGGCAGAGGATGGGAGAGGAGTCTGCAGGAGCTTGGAGCATCACACTATGTGTATGTTGTGACACTGCGCGCCTCCCGCCTCCCCCTCCCTTCGCAAAGCCAGGGCCGAGCTCGCCGAGCAGCTCTCGCAGTGTTGCAGGCTTCCTGCGACCAGTTTTCCGGACAATCCCTCACGCTCGTCGTCGTACAAGCCTTTTGAAGCCGTCCGGAGCCCTCCCAAGCTTGCCTGGCGATCTGCATGCAAGATATTCTCGCCCCCGCCGTCATCCCTGGCAAGTTCGACCGAGGCACCCCTGGCAGCTTCTGTGGCAGCCCATGCAGCCCGTCGCGGGCAGACGACGCCGGCCCCAAGATGCTGGAGCGATGTGTGCTCGTCGACGAGAGCCAGCGTACGGCGCAAGCGACGTCTTCCCTTTCCAGCAGTCGAGCGCCGAGCGCCGAAGTCTTCCCTCTTGTGGTGCTGAACGAGTGTTGTTATATACAAGCAGGGAGTGGAAGAAGCTATATACATGTGATTCCTTCCCGCTCCATCGTGCTCCTCCTCAAGGTCGCGGTGCAGCAGCTCCCGACAACGGATCGCTGTCGGAATGGGTGAGAGGTTGGGGTGCAGGATCCTTGACCTGAGTTGCCGCAGGCGGCTGTACCTTGGAAGCGCTGTTGTGTGCTGGGTTGCTGAGGTCGCGCGACACCAGTCCTTGAGCCATACGAGCCATGTGCAGCCGAAGCGACTCTGCGCCGAAGGAACAGCCGAAGGTCAGCCGCGATTCGTAGTCAACTGCAGTGCAGCTCAGCACAGTGGAATAGCCGAGCACGTACCTCGGTATTCTTGCAGCGCCTTATCTGTGTCTTTGGGCTGGTAGGCATCGCACTCCTTCTGCAACGCAGGATTAACCTCGCTGAAGGCCTGAGGTGGCGGAGGTGCTGAAGCCAAGACTGCAGCGATATCGTTGCTCGACTCGGGAGACATCGAAGAACTGCTCCTGCTCATGATGTGGTTGAATCGAGAGGGCCAAACGCGCAAGTTGCGAGAACGACGCCTTTGTGCGGTTGAGCCGGAGGAGGAGGAGGGGGAGCGCCGAGCAGGAGGGGAGAGGTGGTAGTGGGAAGGGCGAGTTGGTAGATGTGGCAAGTAGGCGAGTGTGTTGTTCTGTAGCTTCGTAGGAGCGCAAAGATGGAAAACGAGACGACTCAGCAGTGTCCAGGCTTTCGCAAGTGCCAGCGACGTCAGTCGGTCGGAGGGGGAAGGGGCAGGTTTGATGAAAGATCGCCGTTTCACCAGATAAAGTGATGTAGCTTGATAGCGATGTGAAATGCAGCCGTCTACGAATCGCTCTAACTAAAATCGAAGTGGTACAACAAGCGAAGGCTCAAAACCGTGTCTCAAAGCGAGCCTCGCCCCCTTACTGCTTCCCATGCGCCGAGGGAGGTGCTGCTAACCATCCACCGCGCTCCCACTCTCCCGGTCTGTCGCGAGAAGACGGGTCAGCTCGAAGCTCAGAGCGCGAATGGCGGGTAAGACTCACGTGTACAAGTCTCTCCGACGCTGCTCGAGGTCGACGGCGCCCGACATGAGCTCAAACATGCGAGCGAAGCGTATAGGCTTGAGGCACCATCCGTCTGTTGGGGTCGAAGCGAATACATCGTCAGCTCTCTATCCTTTAAGCGCCTCCCAGCTCCAACCCTCCATCGCCGAGCAGCGCAAAGTCACTCACCAAGCCCAGCATCAACGAGCTCGCTTCGTCCTCGCTCGTGTGAGTTGGCGGTGACGGCGAGGATGGGGATGCGACCGTTGAGTACGTGCGTGCGAGGCCGAGAGGAATCATCCTTGTAGTCGGTCTCGATCTGGCGAATCTTGGTCGTCGCCTCGAGTCCTCCCATGATAGGCATGTTGAGGTCCATGAGTATGATATCGAACGATGGGTCCTCCTCCATCGCTCGGACGGCCATGCCGCCGTGCTGGACGACAGTGACCTCGTGCCCGTCCTTCTTGAGTCGCCGTTCGATGAGGGTAGCGTTGATGGGCTCGTCCTGAGTAGCGGAAGAGACACGTAAGCGATGGAGAGACGCGGGAGTCTGACAGAGAGATCACCTCGACGACGAGAACCTTGAACGAGACGGCAGAAGTTGCCTTGCTCTGCTCGGCGTCGGTGCTGCTCCGCTTCCGTCGATCCTCGGCCTTGCTCTGCTCCTCTTTCTCGAAATCGCGGATCTTGACGTCCTCGTTCCCGGGGGCCGAAGGGAGAGTCGAAGGCCTGCCGGCAGCAGCGCTGACCTTGGGCGTGTGCGAGCGGTCGTCCTCGAAGGCGTCGATCTTGGAGGCGCGCAAGGGCGTGATGGAGTCCTGGACTTTGACTTGGCCCGGCGCCGAGATCTGGCTGTTGCTCTTGAGCGACCCACTGCGACGAAGCGAGCCGGCCGAGACGTTGGAGCTGCGACTGTTGGTCGAGCGAGAGGTGAGGGAGCGATGCCGACGAGTCGAGCTGGGTGATTGGGGGCACGTTGGGTCGCCTTGGAGGGAGGAGGACATGTCGGCGATGAGTGAGTCGATCTCGCTGCCTCCGCTGCCGCCGCTGTTGGTGCTGGAGCGACGAGCGAGATTGCTAATGCGACGCTCGGCGGTGGGTCGACCGCTGACGGTGGCGTCGTCGGCTTGCGGAGTTGCCGCTATCCGGAACGGCAGGATGAGAGTGACTGGGTGGTGTAACGGGGCTGTCAGCGTCCGCTCGCCCGAAAGCATATGGCAGTCGAGCTCACCCTTCGTTCCCGCCGGGCCCCTCTCCTCGTTGGTGTTGGAGTCGAGCCGAAGTTGACCGCCGAGCATCCTGCGGGGGAGGGAGAAAAGGTCAGCGAAGGTTCAGGTTACTCGAGAAAAGCAAACAAGAGCTCACCGAACGATACGAGCCACCGTAGCGAGTCCAAGTCCGACCGCCGCATCCTGTTCCGGACCATCCTGCTGGATCGCCTCGAACTCGCGAAAGATAGCCTCTTGCTTCTCCTCCGCAATCCCAGATCCCGTATCCGTGACCGTCAACGCCACTCGAATGTCCTCCGCCTTGGCCACAGCGTTCTCGGTCGTATCAGCGCCAAGGGACGTCTCTCCCCACTCGACGAGGATGCCGCCCTCCTTCGTATGCTTGAGGGCGTTCTCGACGAGTTTAATCATCATCACTCGGATCTTGGCGCGGTCGCCGAGGAGGACTGGTGGTGTACCGAGCGGCGATTCGACGATGTCGAGCTTGATGCCTCGGCGTTCGGCTTCTCGACGATGCACGGCGAGGGCGTCTTCCAGCGTGTTGGGGAGGTTGAAGGGGTCCTGTGGGCGGGAGGTTAGCCTCGGTCGATCTCGAGAAGGCTCCGCTCCTCTCCGCTCGTGTCGACGCTCACCTGGAGATACAGATCCTGACCTTGCTCCGTCCTGGTAAGGTCCAGTAGATCGTTGATGACGTGAACGAGGGAGCGAGACGCCTCATGTGAGCGGGAGATGTGCTCGCGCGCCTCGGGTGAGATGTCGCCTTCCAGCGCGAGTTCGAGGTAGCTGTGGGAGGACACGGCAGAGTGTCAGCGAGCTGATCGAGTACAGTGGAGTGGCGAGACTTACTTGACGATCGCGTGGAGGGGCGTCCGCACTTCGTGGCTTGCGTTCGACAGCAGAATCGCGTTCAGCTGATTAGCAGCCAGCGCCGACTGCTTCTCCCTCCAAACCTGTTCCATCGGGTTCTCGTCAGCTCGATCCCCATCTCCACAGCCTCAACACCGACTCACAGCGATGAATTTGGAGTAAACCAACAGCAACACCGCCGAGCTCTCGACCTGCTCATCCGACCACGCCCTCGACCGGCCAACGACCTTCTCGGTGAACGTCTTGAACGAGGTCCGAGGCTCGAGGGTCGATCCTTTCGAGTGGGGATTGCCTGCCCATTTGCGCTCTTGTTCTTGACCGCGACGGAGGAAGACGATGAAGTCTTTGCCTTCGGGGGAGAGTCTGTGGAGGGAGGCGTGGGGATAAGCGATGAGATGAGGGAGGAGGTGAAGAGAAGACGAACGGGACGACGAGAGCTCCAGCGACGGCTGGTGCTTGCGAGGGGAATTCGAGGTCTGGCCAATCGGTGCTGATATCCTGAGTCGAGATGGTCTCGCTGTTCGAGGGCGGCGAAAGTGGGTCAGCTCGGCGCCGGCGATCGAGTAGAGCGATGGAGAGGAACTCACGCCGACTCGCGCAACCTCAGATATTCCAAAAGCGCCAAGATATCCTGCGAGTTCGTCGTCTCGCCCATAATCTTGGCCTCATCCCCAATACTCAGCACTCCAAAGTCCGCATCAAACAGCGCCAACAGATCCTCGCTCTTGGCGACAATGAACCCCGAGGGGTTCTCCACCGACGGTTCCGTATGGATCAACTTGCGGGCGTTGATCCTCGTGGCGTAGGAGATGCGCTCGACGTTGCGCCCGATGGCCTCGCCGAGGAGTTTGCAGAGTTGTCGAACGGGGAAGGAGACGCGGTGGCCGTATTTGCCGTAGGTGTGGAGGGTGCAGAGTCCCCAAAGGCGGTCGAAGGCGCTGCGAGATGAGGAGGAGAGTCAGTTCTGCTCTTCGGCTATGAGAGCGCGCAAGAGCCAACTCACACGATGGAGATGGACATGCTCGACCGCACGCCCATGTTGGAGAGGTACTTAACGTGGATGGGACTCATCGCGCGTAGTAGCGAGTGGGTCATGTCCAACGGCGTCTCGACCTCGGCGACGTCGCGGCAGCACATCCTCGCTGTGGGTTGATCTCGGTCGTAGAGGAGGCGGACCTTATTGATGCGGTAGAGCTCGCGAGCTTGAGGCGGGATGTCTGTGGAGGTGCACAGGGGTGAGCTTGTTGTGAATGCTAGCGAGGAAGAGGGGAAGAACCGGAGGCGGGGAAGGAGAGGCCAAGGTAGAGGTCGTGCGTTTGGGTGTAGTCGACCTGCTCGGCGAGAACGCTGCCGTTCCATTGCTCATCGAACTGCGAGATGACAATGTCAGCTTCGTGCCGATGGTAGGAGGTCGAATGACCCACCTGGTAGACCATGCAGCGAGACGCTTCGGAGATCTCGGCGAAGACGCTCGCGGTGAGCTTGGCGAAGGACTTGAGGTCCGTAGCGCGGGCGAGCTGGTCGTTGACCTGTTGATGCGCGATGTGAGTCATGATCCTCGAGCGAAACGGGCAACCCGAACGCACCTGTGACAGCAAAGCCACGAAATCCGTCTCTGAAGGCTGCCTCGAGGTCGAGCTCGAAGCCGCCGCCGCCCTTCTTCTTCGATTATTCCGAATCCTCGCCAAAGCCCTCAACGGCTTGATCATCGAAACCGTACTATCCCTCAACGCCTCCTCAGACGGTTCGAGCACCTCATCATAATCCATCCCATGCCTCTCGCCCGGCACCTCCTCCGGCACCGTCTTGAGCGGGTTGATCTGATCGTCCACGAGCTCGAGTTCGAGGATATGCAGGTTGGGTCGATTTGCCGAAGGACGATGCAGCGCGGCATGGCAGTGCCATTCCAGGCGAGCGGGGGAGTGAGGGTCCGAAGTGTCGGTCCCTGGGGCGCCGAAGCCGGAGAGCTCGAACGAGACGGGCCCGTGCTCCATGTTGTGGTCGTCGAGTTCGCGCTCGTCGAGGGCGTCCATGGCGTCGAGGAGGGAGTCGAGCTCTTCGGCATCGAGCAGGTCGGCGAGGGTTGAGGCGCGGAAGAGGGCTGAGGGGGAGAGACCGATGATGTGCCGGGTGTTCTGTAGTGGTGATAGATGGTCAGCTACAGCTCAGAGTCCCTACAGAGCCTTAATTCGGCTCGAGCTGTTGTAGAGCGGGGATAAATTGAGCCTCACCTCGGACGCCTGGCGCACTACGAGCCTCCCATCCTCCTCCTTCTCAAAAGCGATGAGGACTCCATACGCCTGAATAGCGCCCGGTACATGAATCGGCTGTACAAGAGCAGGTCAAGTGGTTAGCGGGACCCTTTCGATCGAATCGAACGCGCTCCCTCCCTCCAACTCACCTCATCCTCGCATCGTTCAATCTGACCATTCCGCCCCGTCACAATATAATGATCCCCATCCTCGCCTTCCTGGTGCTCGAACCGCTCGCTCATAAAGAGCTGAACATCGCTGCCTCCAGCGGAAGATGCGCCTTCCTCCGCCTCGCGGTTGTTGTACTTCTCGTGTGTTGTAGGTTCCGCGAGAAAAGGGTCCAAGCTGGCAGGTTTGACATCTCCTCCAAAGCTGGAAGGCACAGATTCGACGGGAGAGAGGGGACGAGGGGAAAGAGGACCTCCGCTGAGGGTCGTTGCCGTCGAGTTGCGCCTGGCCCTCATCGAAGGGTGTGCTACGCTCTTGATAGGGTAGATACGCGTCGAGGATCCATTATTCAACGATGGTCGTCGTTCGAATGGCGGAGGAGGGGCCATCCCTGTTGGCGGTGTTGGTGGCGACGTAGGAGGAGAAGGAGCTGCTGCCCGGCTTGGACTCCCTTCTTCCCCTGGCGCCGAAGTCGAAAAGTAAGGCATTACGCCTGGCTGAAATCCTGTAGGTCGATGTGCTCGGAAGGTTTCCCTGCTTCCTACTCGCGCTGTCGCTGCTGTGCAAAGTCAAGGGAGATGCGGTAAGAAGTCAAGCCGCTGAGCGCTCGCTGGGCGAGCAATCGCGGGTCCTTTAGTTTGCCCTTTTGAAGGTGGAGAAGATGTCCGTCAATTTGGGGTGCAGCGGGCAGAATTGTACTAGAGTAACAATGTGTTGATTTAGTTCAATATTTCCTAGCGTTTGTAGCACACGAGAAAGCCGAAGGGGGCACAGGTGCAGAAGTCTCGGCCGAGCTCCTTCCTCAATTTTGTCTCCGCGACGAGCTGCAGAAGAGCAAGTTACTTCGAGAGGTTCAGCCTTTCTCGTACTCAATGGCTCATCCCTTCTTCCTGCTCAACTGTCCTTCGTACCCAGTCTCCCATCCTCGACCTGAACGACCCGCTCCACCCTCTCGCGCGCGCCGAACCTTCCCTTCCTCTCTCCAGCAACCGCCCAAGTCAAATAGGAAGGGCACAGAGAAACGAACATTACAACACATAACCAACCCCTCCCCACTCCCCTCTCACACCTCCTCCCTCCCCCTCCCCTTAGCCCACTCGAACGCCTTCCCCCCCTCCCCCTCCTCCTCACCATACCTCAACCCCTCGACCCTCACGCTAACACTAATCGGTCCCGCGGCTCTCATCTGCGCCATCCCTCCCCCTCCCGACCCCGAGGCGGAGGCCGACGTATAAGGCGAAGTGACCTGCAAGTCGGACAATTCACGGTGGTGGCCCAGTTTTTGTTGGACCGTGTCTTTGATGGAGAGGGTGGTGAAGAGGGAGAGGGTGTAGAGTGACGCTATCGTCGTCGCTCCGTCAAGTCAGCGAAGGAGAGGGAAGAAGAAGAGCCGAGCAACGCCGAACTCACGCAGCGGGTTACAAAAGGCGTACAGCACATCATAGTACGGTAAATTGGGGAACGCCTGCGCCGTAATAGCAGCGAGCATAGCAAAGACGGTGGTGTACGCTGCACTACGGATGGTGAGCAGCCCGATCAAGCGCATGACGGAGGAGACATGGTCGTTTTGGTGCGAGAGGCGGCGGTATAGGAGGATGAGGTCTGTGTTGGGGGAGGGTGAGGGTCAGTGGGAGGAGGGAGAAGAAGGGGGAGAAGGGGGCCGCGCGCACAGGTAACGGTGATGACGAGGTCGGTGAGGCATTCGCCCCTGCGCGCGCCGCGAGTCGAGGAGGAGGAGGAGGGGTCAGCTCGGCTCGGCTGGAGCGCAAAGGAGGGAAAGGAAGGGAGGGAAAAGAGCTCACCACATCCAGAGACCGAGGTAGGAGGTGAAGGAGAGGCCGGCGAGGTCGTCGTACTGTAGCAGAGCTTGGATGTCAGCTCTGGCTCTGCGAAAGCGAGACCGAGTGGGAGGAAGAAGGAAAGAGTGCGACAGGGAGAGGAGAGGAGAGAGTAGAAGAGAAAAAAAAAACGGCAAGCGCTACCCACCTTCCCTTGATGATACCACACACTCGCGCTGAGTCGCCGAGCGAAGGGGACAGAGGTCAGCGACCGCCCTCCCTCGGACTGCTCCTTGCCACCCACAAAAAGTCGAGAGAGAGACCTACACGGTGACTCCAATACAGGCAAGGAAATACAGCACAGCAAGCGTCGCCACGCCGGTGAAGTAGATCCACCGAACTTGGGGTCGTTGGATGATCTGCGAAGAGGAGGGCCGAGCGCCGAGCAAATCGAGGTTTAGCTCTCTCTCCTTCCTTTTCATTCGCCTCGCTGCTCCAGCACACAAAGCCTAGGCAAAGCTATGAATCCAGTGAGCCCTCACTAGCACTCACCCTCGAACTTCTCCACCCCAGCGTCAACTGCACCACCAACGCAATCACTCCCAAGACACACGGCTCGCTCGCCTGCACCAAAGTTCCAGCAACGACATCATACAAGCCCCTCAGGGGCAAGGTGCCGTAGTGCCAGATATCGTGCGCGACCATGGCGGTGAAGAGAGTGTTGAGGAGGACGACGAGGAGGATTATTGAGCGGGTGGGGAGGGGGGAGGAGCGCCAGGTGGGGGAGGGGAGGAGGAGGGAGAGGGTCAAGCCGTAGAGGGTTAGTTGGGCCATGGCGCCCAGGAGGACGGGGCCGATCTGTGTGGTCGTGGTCGTGGGTTGGGAGCGGGGAGGGGAGGGGCGCGGCGCCGAGGTGGGGAAGGAGCAGGGAAGGTCAAGGTGAAGGAAAGGGAGGGGAAGGAAAGGGAGAGGAGGGAAAACCCGAAAAGGGATCAGCCGCCTGCTTTGAACCGCGACGACGAGGAGGAGGAGACAAACCCAACTCACAATCTGGTCCGATTGAAGTTGCGAGAGCAGGGGGTTCAACTCTGAATCGCTCATCGTGTCGTCCTTGTCGTCTGCGTCGGGTGTTCAAGCAGCTCACGAAAGTCGACAGAGAAGGGAGAGCAAGAAGAGCAAGAAAGGGTCTCATCATCCCTCCCGAAGAACATTGAACCCGAGGGAAGCAGAAGCGCTCCGAAACTCGGTTCCCCCGCCGAAATGGGCAGGTTGACGGGCTTCCTGGAGCCTGTCTTTGCTGAGCTCCAGGTTGGTGGAGTGCTCCCGAGGGAGCTCGATGAGAGGGCTGGATCCTCGGTCCTCCTTTGCGAGCACTCGGGCGATCTGCAGTGTGTAGTTGCGGAAGTCGAGTGAGCTACTTGCTCGGGGTCGGTGAAATTGAAGAGTCAGATTGAAGTTGGGAGGGCTGGCTGGGGAGCAGGAGATGGCTACTGGTGCTATTTAGGTGTTGCTCGAGTGTAATGCCCGTGTGCTTGAGGAGGGAGCTGGGCGCAGAGAGCGGGCGAGGGTTGAAGCTAAGCGGAAGTGGTGTGTTGAGGTCGACGACTGAAGGAGGCTAGTCTGGTGTAGAGCAGTCGTTTAAGAGTCTCGAAATCGTCATGCTACAAAGATGTGGTGCAGAGCCAACCCTTCCCTCCCTCCCTCCCTCTCTCTCTCTCCCTCCCTCCCCGACCATCTCAGCTCGTCTGCCATGCCTCCGCCCAATTCGACTGTGCCTGCAGCTGCAGGTGGATCAGCCCCCATAGCATCCCCCTCCACCTCCTCCTCATCCTCCTCCGCCTCGTTCGCCTCAGACCCTCGCATCCACTTCAACAAACAGTCCAACAAATGGGCTTTCGAAGCAGATGATGGTACAGAAATGGAGTGGGAGGAAACTAGAGGAGCATGGGTACCACTAGTCAGTCCTTCTCTTCTCTTCTCTACTCGCTCTACTTCTCTACAGCTTGTTGGCGACTCACTCCCTCTCCCTCTCCCCCTCCAGCTCGAGGATGAGCTCGTATCGGCTCAACAAGCAGCCTACTCGGTAGCAGGTGTCGATGAATCTGTACGTTGCTTCCCCCTCCCTCTCTACTGTAGCTCTCGTCCACCTCGACCAGCAAGCAAGCTGACTTGCCTCGCCTCCCCACTCCCACTCGCACTCGCACCTCCAGGCTCCCGTCGCCGCCGTCCTCGCCCGCGAAGCCAAGAAGCGAAAGGCCGACGATCCGGACCACACGAGCAAAAGCAAAAAGAACAAGACCCCTCGCGCCCCTCGCGCCCCCACCGCCGTCTTCATCTCCTCCCTCCCCGCCTCCACCACCCTCACCCAACTCTCCTCCGTCTTCTCCAAAGCGGGTCTCATCCTCGAGGACGGCGACGGGCGGCCCAAGATCAAAATGTACAAAAACGAGCAAGGACAGTTCAAAGGGGAGGCATTGGTGGTTTATCTCCAGGAGGCTAGTGTGGAATTGGCGGTGAGGTTGTTTGACGAGACCGAGTTGGAGTTGGGCAGTGGGGAGGGAGTCATGAGGGTTAAGAAGGCCGAATTTGAACAGAGGGATAGTGAGGAGAGTGGTGGGGGGAAGGGGAAGGAGAAGGCCGAGGGAGGGGGAGGGGGAGGGAAGGACAAGGACCCCAAGAAGGCCGAGTTGGAGAAGCAGAAGGCGGGGAAACGGGCAGAGAAGCTCAAGCAGTGCGTTTTCCCACTTTTTCCCTCCCTCCCTCCCTCCCTATCTCTCCTCCTCCTCCTCTTCCTCCCGCTGACCCCCACCCCTCCCTCTTACAGGAAGCTCACCGACTGGTCCTCCGACGAGGACGACTCGACCGCCGCGCTCAAAGCCAAAGCAAAGTACAGCAAGCTCGTCGTCCTACAAGGCATGTTCACCCTGCAGGAATTGGAGCAAGACGCGACGCTGCTGCTGGACCTCAAGGAGGACGTGCGCGACGAGTGCGAGACCATGGGCGAGGTGACCAATGTGACGCTGTATGATGTGAGTTTTGTTGGTTTTTTTCGGTCGCTTGGTTCTATTACCCCCCGCTAACTTGCCTCCTCGCTCACCCCACCTCACAGAAGGAGGAACAAGGCATCATCACCGTCCGGTTCAAAGAGGACCTTGCCGCGCAAGCCTGCATCGCCGTTCGTCCCTTCACCTCTCTCTCTCTCTCCCTTCCTTCTCCCCACTCTCCACTGAATCTCTCTCTCTTCCCTCTCCTCTCCTCTCCCCTCCTCTCCTCTCCCCCCCAACACAGAAAATGAACGCCCGCTTCTTCGCCGGCCGGTCCATCGCCGCCTTCCTCGCCGACGACTCTATCAAGACGTACAAGAAATCGGGGCAGGGCGTCGATCTTGCGGGCACTGGGTTTGGGGATGAGCGCGAGGAAAGGGAGGAGCAAGGGAGGGAGGAGGAGAGGTTGAGGAAGTATGCTGAGTGGTTGGAGGCGGATAGGGGGGAGCAGTGAATGCATGTCCGCTTTTTGATGTGCTGGTGGGACTTTGGAGAGTGTGAGAAGGAGAGTGATGCGAGAGGAGAGGAGAGCTGGCCTGTGAAGAGCTGAGAGAGCGGGGAGTTGTGGTGCGAAGGAAGACAAGATCCGCATCCCTCTCAGCCCTTCTTATACACCAGAGAGGGGCTTGCAGAAGCGAGTCCGCACGGAAGCCCTCAGGCTCTACGAGCACGAGGCTGAAGGGAAGCCTCTCCTCAGCCTCAAGGGAGGCAGGGAGAAGAGCCCCGAGGGGGCTGTAGGAAACTATACGAGATTGGGATAATGCCGACGAAGCGGCTGGAGGAGGCTGTGCTGCAAAGAAGGGAATCCGGGGGCGGCTCGAGGGATCCCTCGAGCGCCGAGGATTCCCTCAAGGGATCTCGCAAGTCGGCGAGGATTCCCTCACAGATAGGGGTCAATTTGTAGCCTATAAAAGGGGGAGCTTCTGCCTCTCTCCTTCCTGAATCTCATCCGGAATCCTAAGAGGAGTTCCTACGCTCACAATCATCGCCGAGCGAGCCTTGAGGAGAAGTTGAACGAGCTAGTCCGCCAAGGTCACTTCTAGTACAGCAGAAGCCTACAGGTGTATTCCACTACATCTCTACGAACCCCCTTTCCATCGCTTTCCTCCGGACAAAGGCGTCAGGGCCTTCACATGGCCCTCGCTTCGGCGGAGGCTCGCCGACTTGGCTGTTGGAGTCGACTGGATCTTCTTTCCTTGTCTTTGCACGGGGCATTCGCTACAAGGTTTCATGGTAAGCACACCTGCAAGACTCAAGACCAAGTAGTGATCCTTGCCCAGCGCACAGCTCAAAAAGGGCTGACCTTTTTTTTGCCGCGCGCTCGCCGCTCGCTACTCGCCTTCGCATCCAGCTGTTGTCTGACCAGGAGGGAGAACCGCTTTTTCTTGGGCTCTACCCCAGCAGTTATGTCCCCGTCCTCTCACTCTCCCTCTCTAGAGAGGAGAGAAGCAGCCGTGCTTGACGCCGCGGCCGGGCAGAGCAGGGGAAGACCATCGCCGAGCTGCTCACTGATGTTTGGATGTCTGCAGGTTGCACCTCCACCATCTTTGGCAAACCAGAACAGCAACCTTCACCCTCTGCGTGTCCAAGGCTATCCTTCTCTACCTTGCCGAGACCTGTGAGTTACTACATCCTGTCTCCCAGTGCCGAAGCTGACCTGCTCGGTGATCTGCAGATAACAAAACAGGGCAGATTCCTCGTCTCAGACCCCAAGGAGCGCGCTCTTCTCAACAAGTGGCTGTTCTTCTAGGCCTCTGGACAGGATGTATGTCCCTACCACGCTCCTCTTGCCTCGGCCAACTCTCAGAGCTGACACTTCTCCAACAGCCCTACTTCAGTCAAGCCGTTCCACCTCAAGATGTTCACTCTAAGAAGATCCCCTACGGTGTTGAGCGCTACGCCAAGGGGGTCATGTGTGTCCTCAGCATCCTTGAGATCAAGTTCTCCAAGCAAGAGTACCTTGTTGGCAGCAAGCTCACCGTCACCGACCTTTCCTACATCACCTGGAGCAATTTTGGCATCAATGCTCTCCTCCCCAACCACACCGACCCCAAGATGGAGTTCCCCGCCGTTGTCGCCTGGCACGACAAGCTCCTCACGCTTCCTTGCGTTGCCGAGGCCCTCGCCGAGAAGGCCGCCCTCCAAGTTTAGAGCCTTGTAGTAGAGCTTAGCTAAAGTCCTCATAACCAAATATAGAAGTTTTGCATCACAAATCAGCGGTGCAGCATAAGTTGAAGCTGAGGAATGACAGACAAGATGAGTGAAGTGAGCCCATACATCTGCTGCAGCTACCGCATCTGTCTGCTGCAGCTTCCCTGAGAGGTAGCCTATTGAAGGTGTGCCCACTCGAATAGCTGACCCCCTCAGAAGCCTTCAGACCCGGAAAGAGACATGTTCTCATTTAGCCCAGCACTTTGGGCAGCAGCTTCACGTATTCCATAGCAGGTAGCACACGCTTGTAGTGCAATATTGCAGCTCTCTATCCTCTGCAGCTCTCTGGCACTCCCGGGCTCAAGCTTCGGCGAGAGCTACCTCACAAGACGCTGGGTCCCAGGTCACGGCATGGGTAAGGTTGAGTGTTCACAGCCTGACCCTGCACACCAGGCAAACAGCTGGGTACCAGCTTCTGGAGGTGTAGTGCTTGGCGTACAGTAGGCAAAGCTCCTGCAGCCGGGACCTCACCTCAAGCGCCTTTCTACCTTGCCCCGTGCTGCACATCAGGGTATCCATGCTGCTCTACATACTCACACCACATCATTGATGTACTCTCTTGCAGCCTGCACATCCAGCGGTAGCTTGCAGCTTGAAGAACGGCCATTCTGGCCCTACCGAAGCTCAAAAGTGGCCGCTGGACCTCCTCGTAGGCTAGGGATGGCACTTGGAGCTTCTGTACCCTACTTTGGGACAGATGGCCGAGTGGTTAAGGCGCCAGCTTTAGGTTCCTATAGGCTCCTGGCTTGCAAGACTTATCCGCTGGTACGAAAGTGCGTGGGTTCGAACCCCACTCTGTTCACCAAGACCCGTTTTGCTGGAGTTTACTTTTTACCATGCACCCTGGCGGTCTCCAGGAGAACCCGGGGTGTCCTTTTTGCCTCCTGGAGGCTGGGCCGGCATGAGAAAGGAGGGAGACGGGCTCAAGCTGCTTCGCTGGTGTTGGGCCACTGGAGTGCGAGGGCGGGGGGAGGTCTGCAGAGAAGAGCCAGGCCTTGTAACCCTTGCACAGTTGAGGTGGGCCGGTAGGGGCCGACTGTGGAAGCAAAGCGCGTCAGACCATTGGCAAAGGGGGGCGAGGAAGAGCTGACCTCATGACTTGGAAATAATGGGTGTGGAAGGAGGAGGAGGGGAGAAGGGAGTAGATCCACTTGGCCCAAAGACCTCGAAGCTGGAGGCCGCGGTTGATAAGCCCAAAGTCGCCTTGGTCGAGTGGGGTCTTGAGCCACTCCTCGCTGCTGGCGCACTTCCGCCCCCAGATGGTAGCGAGGGGACTTATCCAGAGGAGGGAGATGGTTGAGTAGGAGGCGAGAGAGTAGTGGTCAAGGTAGAGGATACTGGAGTAGCAGTTGCAGTAGATGATGGCGCCGCAACTTGCAGAGGGAAGGTCAAAAGTGGGAATAGAGCACATCTCCTGCTCCACCTTTATTTGGACAACCACCCACCCCTCCTCTTGATTCACTCCAACCCCCACCTGCACCCCAAGGTAGCAAACAGGTGCCTGCTCAACCTCTTGGCTTTCGCGCTCACTGCAGCTCAGCCGAGGGTTGGCGTTGCCCTGAAGCACTCCAAGAGGGTAGGGGAAAGATTTGGTGTTGTTGATACAACTCCCACTGGCGCTCTCAGAGAGCTGGGAGTGGGGCGGAGGTTGGCAATGTCACTGGAGCCGTCAAGCCTACCCACACTGTGGTTGGTGAAGAACAACAGCAAAGAGGTAATCTGTTGAGGTCGAGGAGGACCAATGTGAATCCAAAACTCAACAAATCTAGCTCCGATAGCTCAGTGGTAGAGCGGTCGACTGCAGTTGCTTTCTGTTCATCGTCAGGTCACTGGTTCAAACCCGGTTTTACAGGGTATGGTTCAGTGGCTGATGCACTGTGGTGGTCCCAGCAGAACCGGTGAAGTTGAGTAGAAGGAGAGAGAGTGCCAGACAGATAGGGTGTGCTGAGGCAAGGGAGGGAGGCAGAGTAGGGAGGCAAGGGAGGGGGATGTACTCAACTACGCAAGGAGGAAAGAAGCAAGGACTGTAGTCTTGGTGCCGGCTGGCTGAAAAAAGGTGTAGAGTGTCTGTTTGTTTGTACTCTGAGGGTCATTTGGCATAGGCGGGCGAGGGGAGAAGAGAGGGCACAGGGGAGAGGGCCGCTGCTGAGTGATACGCTGGTAAGCCACAAGTTCATCTGGTGGACCAAACCCGGCAACTATTGCAAAGGCCGAGAAGGCTGCACCAGGATTGCCTCAGCCGGTGCGCAACCAGCCACCTCGTCTTGCGCAGGCTCTCCCCGCAGCCAAGCGAAGAAGAAGGCCACTGGAGGATCTGTCACTTGAGCTCAGAACACCACCGCTCAGCCAGCTGCCGACTATGAGAGCCCGGCAAGATGTAGCCCCGCGTGAGAAGATACGACCAACAAGAAGCAAGAACAGCTTGCTCGCCCTCTCATACCTAGCTACAGCTCCCTGGATGCTTTCTGTGGTGGACCTGTCCCCCTTCCGCTTGCTCTACGAGCACCAAGATCAGCTGCCTGCCTCAAAAGGAAGAAGGAGAGCCCCTAGAGGCTACACAGAGATAGCTCAGATAGGTCTAGTGTCAAGAGACATGATTATGACGACACTCTGGAGTATTACAGCACCCAAAAGATGTCCCCCAAGACCAGGTCCGAGTCTGGCGTCGATGGGCTTGGAGCAAGCACAAGGGAAGCAAGGAGTGAGCACAGAGCACTGCCAGCAGGGGAAGACAGGGGTCTCACTGTACAATATAACAGCTGAGAGTTTTGCCTCTTGCTTCCTGGAATCCATCTGGTATCCTAAGCGGAAGCCTCACACTCTGAGCACGGAACGGACAGGAAAGTGAGCCTTTGGGAGAAGCTGATTGAGCAAGCCAACCAAAGTCCACTCACGAGTAAAGTACAGACATCAGTCCACTACATCATTACAGCACCCCTATGCATTGCTATCCCTGGCGCTGAGGCCTTCTCTTGCGTTGACAGCTCAGCTCGCCATCCAGATGCGAAGCAGCTGAAGGGGGAAAGGAAGGAGTATCCCTTGGAGGCAGACCAAAAATGGGAATTGCAGAACTCCCCCCCGTTGGCCGTTGGCCCAAAGCATTCCAGAAAAGCCTCACGAGACACGAGCAGAGGAGGCAGGTGGGTTATTGCTCGTAGAAGGTGAGCTGAGCTGTAGCCAAAGCGAGTCAAGGTGAAGAGATGAGCAAGAAGTGAAAAGGCAAAGGCAACCTTGACTCCCGCCGTCCTGCGAGAAGTGCCTTCGCCTCCACAAGCTCTGAGGAAGGTTTCCACACCAGTGCCAGCTTGGCGCCAAAGGCGGCTCCCATTGCCCTTGCCCCAGCTGAGAATGGCGCAACCAAGAAGTGGAACAACACCAAGGACAAGGACAACATCATCATCATTTCCCCCCTCCTTGCAAGGCGCACAAGAAGCAGCTTGGAGCCCCCAAGAAGGGAGTCATTGCCGGTCACCTCACTGAGAAGACCCACAGTCTTCTCCCAGATTGGGTGAGCGGGCGACGGACGCGCTCACGGTGCGCAAGTGAACTTCAGCCAACAACCCACGAGCAGTCGGCTAGCGCTTTGCAGGGCTCGGCGCAGAACAGCAGGGGCCCTGAAGATAGCCCCGCACAAGCAGGGGAATTGGCAGAGGGTTTTGGGGATCAGCAGGGAGCCTTGCTCGCCCGCTCTAGCTCCGCCAGCGGAGCGCCCGTACGATCGAGCGCGCGGGCGCTTGCGGCGGTGCAAGGATCGCTCCCTTCCTTCGCGCTTCTCACACTCGCTCATTCGACGTTGAGAGCGACCCTGACTTGAACCCACAGTCATCGCCGAACTCGCTCCTCCTCGGTCCTCGGTCCTCGGCCTCGCCTCCCCCTTCCTCCGACTCCACCTTCTCCTCCTCCACGAGCACCTTCTTGCTCCCCTTGTCCAACCTTCCTCCCATCGACCTACACCATCGACTTCCCGATTTGCTCGACCTTCTCGCCGGCCCCTTCGCCGCCTCCAACTCCGCCTCGGTCTTCGCCTCCCGCACCTCGCTCAAGCTTGCGGTCGGTCGGGGTAAAAGGGTGGATGTTGGTTGAGGGATAATCTAGTTCTTGGTCGTAGTTGTCGTCTCCTCCCTTGTCTTCTCTCCTACACCCTCACCTCACCTACCACCTTTGCCCTTCCATCCTCTCTCCTCCCTCATCCCCCATTCACTCGCCTTTCGCAACTTAGACCCATTACACTGTTCTTGTGTCTCGACACCAACTTGCGAGCTTCGCCTACATCTCTCCTTGCCTTCCTCGCCCAAAAGCAGGCCGCCTAGCCCAAGTTCTCGGACTCAAAGCTGGTGCTCCCTGTAGGCGGAATCATTCAACTCCCACCCAAATAGCCAGGAAACACTTGCGGGAACCGAGGAGAGCAGTGAGGGGATTTGTAGTACTAATTGCGTCAGCCGCTGCTCTGCCGAAGCGAGCCTGTACGCCTAGGACTGGCGCCGTTGCCAAAGGAGAGCGGCCAGACCACTCGCTCGGCCAACAGCCCAAGTTGGAAGATGTAGGTTGCTCGTTAGCGTACTATGCAACTACAGCACTACACAGCAACTATGGACAACTAGCAAGGAGTACTCAGCAATTCTGGAGGATGTAGGGAAGTAAGGAGGAGGACAAAGAGAGGAGATCACGTGACCGCCCGAGCAAGGGGCGGCCGAGCTCAACTCAAAAGTTCAGCCAGGCTCCCCTTGAGCTCAATTTAGCAAGATCAAGCTACAGCACATGTGATGCTACACAGGTGCAGGCACGGTATCTGTAATACTATAGATCTGTACATGACCAAGCGCGACCTGCTCTGTTGGAACTTGGTCTACAGCAGCCTGCAGAGCGAAAAGAGTCGAAGGGCCCCGCATGCAAGGCGCGGCGCCTTGCGACGCTTCCCTCGACTTCGGACTTAGAGACGTGCGGGCATTTGAGCGTAGATCCCTTTCTCTTTAGCTTGTTATACACACTACAGTCCTGTTATCTTGCGGTCCCAGTGAGGAGCACTAGTAGACCCGTGCTCCTTTCACCGCACGGCCCGTGCGCGCGAGTCAAGTTGAGCGGCGTCTGCAGGCTGCTGTAGGACATTAGAAGAGTCGCCGTTTGGCAGGCTGCACATTGAGCTAACAAACTCCGCCTCTCCCAAATCCTGAGCCCCCACATGTACTACAAGGTGAGAAGAGGTCGCAAGGGAGCCTAGCTGAACTTTTTGGCCGAGGTGGGCCGCCCCTTGGCCCGAGGGGCGGCGCGGCCCGCTGGCGAGGGCGCTGGCAAGGGCGGTTTGGGCATCGCCCAAGGGGCGGTGCAGATGGGTATATAAGGAGCTTACATAGCTCTTCCTCTCTCTTCGTTCTGAAATTCACAGTCAAGGCTTGACAGTCTCCGAAGCAAAGCAGACTGAGCTCAGAGAAAACCAACAGGGCTTACCATCTAAGTGTCCCTCTCGTCAAGAAGCAAACCAACTAACAACGTACAACTTATTCGCTAAGACTCTCTCATCATCGATACTCTCTAACAACAGAGCTAGTATATCAGGTCTTTACACTCATGTGGACAACATCCTTGGTTGCCAGCCTTGCCTTCTTGCTGCCGCTCCACAACCAGCCACCTGCCAGCTACCCTTCCGCCTCAATCAAGGGCCCGTGCCAGCAAGGACAGCAGTAGTGAGAGGGAAGGCATCATTGCCGTCTCCCTTTGCAGGTTTGGAGGCATCTTGGCTGCCCTTGAGGCTTGCATTGCTGCCGCCTCCGCTGCCCTGCCACCACAACAGGTCCCTCACCTACCTTCTCGCGTCCCGTCTGGGCCCTCAAGTGTGCTGAGCTCAAGGCCAAATACAGAGCTCCCGTCACCTCCAAGACCGGTGTCTCCCTCTCCTCTGTTCTTGCAACTTTGCGCGAGAGGGCATCAAGGTCAACAACACGCAAAAGATCATCCTGGGCAAGTACGTCAACCTCATTGACGCCCAAGACTACTCACCTCCCACCAACCGCGACTCAGTGCAGGAAACTCTTCACTTCCTCTCATTTTCCCTTGGACACTCAACAAGTCCTCGCGCCACACTTCCAGCCCTCTTCAGCACCACAGATGGCGGGAGGCCGTCCAGATCTGGCAGCACATCCACAGCCTCTCTTCCGCCCCTGCCATCACCATCATTGCTTGCTACTTCAACTTCCTTGAGCGCAAGATGTGCTACAAGCCGCTCAATGAGGTGTCCTGGATCATTATTGATAACTCACTGGTCCGGCAAGACCTTGCCCACAAGGGAGGGTATTACCAGCACCTTGACCAGGCTGCCACCTCCAACGGAGCCAACAACTTCCACTTCTTAGATTGGGAGACCGTGGCAAAGCATAGACACTTGACAGTGAGGATGGATGGCTTTGATGCAGGAGAGAGTTGGGCAACTGACTGTCCTGACAGTTTAGTCACTCGCTTGCTAACACTGCCCCTTGCTTGGTGCAACTGGCAAGACAAGAGAGGTCCTGCCAGGAGAGGGGATGCTGGCCTGTGTCTCATCCCATGACTCCCGCAAAGGCTCCAACTCCACCTAGCACCTGACCACCAAATCCCATCTCAGATCTCTCTCACATCAGTCCCAAGCCCCCTACCCCTGCTCCGGTCATTGACCTCGGCCCTCCCTCAATTGCCCCTTGGCAGAGGCCCCAGATTGCAGCCGGCTGAGATTGCACTGACAACTGCAGGTCCCTGCAGCTCGGCTCACTGCTGGCTTCTTCCTGACTGCTCTGCCACCTCACACCACCCCCATCCCATCATCACCCTGCTCTGGGCCTGCCCCAGCTCTTGGCCCACATCACTTGCTCGTGCTCATGCTCGCCATGTGTTAGCTCCTGGCTTGCAAGACTTATCCGCTGGTACGAAAGTGCGTGGGTTCGAACCCCACTCTGTTCACCAAGACCCGTTTTGCTGGAGTTTACTTTTTACCATGCACCCTGGCGGTCTCCAGGAGAACCCGGGGTGTCCTTTTTGCCTCCTGGAGGCTGGGCCGGCATGAGAAAGGAGGGAGACGGGCTCAAGCTGCTTCGCTGGTGTTGGGCCACTGGAGTGCGAGGGCGGGGGGAGGTCTGCAGAGAAGAGCCAGGCCTTGTAACCCTTGCACAGTTGAGGTGGGCCGGTAGGGGCCGACTGTGGAAGCAAAGCGCGTCAGACCATTGGCAAAGGGGGGCGAGGAAGAGCTGACCTCATGACTTGGAAATAATGGGTGTGGAAGGAGGAGGAGGGGAGAAGGGAGTAGATCCACTTGGCCCAAAGACCTCGAAGCTGGAGGCCGCGGTTGATAAGCCCAAAGTCGCCTTGGTCGAGTGGGGTCTTGAGCCACTCCTCGCTGCTGGCGCACTTCCGCCCCCAGATGGTAGCGAGGGGACTTATCCAGAGGAGGGAGATGGTTGAGTAGGAGGCGAGAGAGTAGTGGTCAAGGTAGAGGATACTGGAGTAGCAGTTGCAGTAGATGATGGCGCCGCAACTTGCAGAGGGAAGGTCAAAAGTGGGAATAGAGCACATCTCCTGCTCCACCTTTATTTGGACAACCACCCACCCCTCCTCTTGATTCACTCCAACCCCCACCTGCACCCCAAGGTAGCAAACAGGTGCCTGCTCAACCTCTTGGCTTTCGCGCTCACTGCAGCTCAGCCGAGGGTTGGCGTTGCCCTGAAGCACTCCAAGAGGGTAGGGGAAAGATTTGGTGTTGTTGATACAACTCCCACTGGCGCTCTCAGAGAGCTGGGAGTGGGGCGGAGGTTGGCAATGTCACTGGAGCCGTCAAGCCTACCCACACTGTGGTTGGTGAAGAACAACAGCAAAGAGGTAATCTGTTGAGGTCGAGGAGGACCAATGTGAATCCAAAACTCAACAAATCTAGCTCCGATAGCTCAGTGGTAGAGCGGTCGACTGCAGTTGCTTTCTGTTCATCGTCAGGTCACTGGTTCAAACCCGGTTTGGAGCTCTCTTTTTGCCTCTCAGCCCTTCCGGCCATCCTTTTTTTGCAGATTTTCTTGTACTGAACTCCTCCATTTCATAGCCCTCTGGCTCGGAGAGGACCCAGCAGTGCTCTCAGCCATGTTTTACTCTCTAATCCCAAACAAGTACAGACCTGCTGAGGCAGTATAGGCAAGTGTCTGGCAAGTGCTTTACACTCCGAGTCTCTTTGGGAAAACATCTGCCTCTTACCTGCCTCGAGTGCAGGGGAGCACCAGCTTCAAGTCTGAGAACTTGAGCTAGGCAAGATGCTTTTGGGCAAGGAAGGCAAGGGGAGACGTAGGCAAAGCTTGGGAGTTGGTGTTGAGACACAAGAATAGTGTAATGGGTCTAAGTTGTGAATGACGAGTGCATGGGAGGTGAGGGAGGAGATAGGATGGGAGAACTAAAGGTGGTAGGTGAGGTGAGAGGTAGAGAGAGAAGGGAGGAGATGGTGACTACAATCAAGAACTAGGTTATCCATCAACCAACATCCACCCTTTTACCCCAACCATCTGCAAGCTTGAGCAAGGGCTGTGAGCAAAGACCGAGGAGGAGTTGGCAGCAACAAAGGGGTCGGCGGGAAGGTCGAATGAATTGGAAGCTGATATGGTGTAGGTATAGAGAACCTGGCGCTCTCCGTGAGCTTTCCTGTTTGACAAAGGAAAAGCCACTCGAGGTGCCAATGCTTTCTACACCAGCAAGGCCCAAAATCCCTTCTCTTCTAATCTGACTAACCCTCCCTCTAATCCCAATAGCACATTGCCCATCTCGCCATCTCGGCCCTCACCTCCTCCCTTCCCTCCTCCTCGCTCTTCCACTTCCAACTTAGGTCAATGGAAGGAAGGGTTGACAAGGGGAGCGAGGAGGGAGGTACATGTGGTGAGGGAGGAAGGTGGAGTCGGAGGAAGGGGAAGGCGAGACCGAGGACCGAGGACCGAGGAGGAGCAAGTTTAGCAATGACTGTGGGTTCGGGGTCGGAGTGGCTCACCAGGCCTTGAGGGCGGGCGAACAACAACCAGATCAGTGTGTGATCTAGAGAGATGAGAGAGAGAGAAGGGACTCAACTTCAAACAGGTGAGTGGAAGAAGCGCGAAGGCAGGGAGCAATCCTTGCACTCCTGGCACTTGGCTCAGTGCGGTTCTGCACCCGGCCCAAGATCAGGAGGCCACTCTGAAAGCACCTGCAATTGGAGCTTGGCAGACACAGGCAGCCTATGTTTAGCCCTCTTCCTCCTCAGACTTACAGGGGAGGACCACCCTTGATGTTGAGTACACTAGACACCAGGTCGGCCACCTCGGGCACATCTCCCAGCCCAGATTCGGAGGCTCGGAGCATGGCAGGCATCCATGAGCAGGCTATGACATCCCTCCCTTACTGCTGGCAAGCAGTCAGACAATCAGCCCACTCATACTCTCTGCATATCCCTGAGAGGAGGCTCCGAGCTCGGTGCAGAGACCGCAAAGCACTCCGAACCTTCGCCGAGCAGGGGCCTTTCCTCTTCTGATACTACTGCAGCAAGTTTGACAACCCAAGGCGACCCTCAGATGGTAAAAAATTTACATGAGCCTCCTGGGACCTTTATGAAGAGCGTGCACAGCAGCCACCGCCGGCTAGGCGAGATGCGAAGCTCGGCGGTGAGCTGCAGGGCGCTAGGAGCTCTCAGATCACTCAACAGAGCACAGAGCACTCTGAAGAGTGTACGTCGAGATACTCGTGAGCCGCGGTGCACCGAAAGCTGCACCTTTATCTCACTCCAAACATGGCAACCCTGCCCGTCGCGTCTCTCTCCCTCCCTCCCTCTCACCCTCATCTTCTCGTCTTTGTAGCACCGCTCGCACCGACTCTTATCCAGCTAGCAACCCACAACTCGACACACCTCAGCCTCCAACATGACAGCCCCTTCGCCCGTCGACTTCTCTTACCTCAAATCCTCGCTGGAGGCCGATGCCGAGCTGAGGGAGCAGATTCGCGAGGCAGTGAGGGGAGTAGAGACTACAGAGAGGGCTTGCTTGGCTGTAGTGAACCGCGTGCACTCGGTGGGCAAGGAACAGAGTGCGTTCTTTCCCTCTCTGTCCTCGTCGCCGTCGCTGAGCCCAACTCTTGGTAACCTACAGCTTCCGAGGTGCTCAGTCAGCTACAGCCCCTCCTTCCCGCTCTCCGCACCTCCCTCTCGACCCTCGCCGGCTTGATCCCCTCGACTCAGTTCTACCGCTATTCCCCTTCCTTCTCCCAGTCCCTACAGAACGCCAGTTTCATCATCGTCGTCAGTAGGTTCTTGGAGAGTGAGGAAGTGGCTAGCAAAGTGGAGGTTGGCGAGGCTCTAGGCAGTGAGTTCGCGACCGACCGCTGTCGTGCGAAGGAGGGCAGGAGCGGAGTAGCTGACAGCGGTATCATCTTACAGTTAAGCCCGAACAGCGCGATCAGTTCTTCCTCCCCACCGAGGAGTACCTCCATAGTCTCATCTCGCTGCTCAACGAGCTGGTCAGTCCTTGTCCTGCTCGGCGCCAACTCTTCACTCTAGCTGACTCTGTGCTGCTCCTCAAGTCCCGTCTTGCCGTCAACCGCGTAACTCTGGGCGATTACTCTGCTCCCGTGCAGTTCTCCAAGTACGTTCTGTGCCCTCTACCCCTCTTCCGCTTTCGATTCCTCAGCGCCGAGACTGACCGCCCCTCCTTGTCGCTCCATCTCCCTCGCTCCCCCCTCGCCCCCCATCGCTCCACTCCACCATCGCTCACGCAGGTTCTCCAAGGAGCTCTCTACCGCCTTCGGCCTGCTCAACCTCAAGAACGACTCCCTGAGGAAGCGATTCGACGGCATTAAGTACGACGTCAAGAAGCTCGAGGAGGGTGAGTCTTGTTCCGCTTCTGCTGCTTCTACCCCGTCCTCTCTACCCTCTCTCTTTTTCTCTTGTCCCTCTCTCGCCCGCTCGACTACTCTGCCTCTCCTCCTCCTGCCTCGCCGCCCTCTCCAACATCCTCGCTCCTGTGCCTCACCGAGCTGAACTGACGCACCCACTCCTCCTCACACAGTCGTCTACGACCTCTCCCTCCGTGGCCTCCTCCCCACCCAAACCACCGCCGTCAGCCAGTCGATCAAGGAGGATGATGGAGAGAGGTCGGCGAAGAGGGCGAGGGGCGAGGAGAAGGCATGAGCTGTTGCGCAGAGGGCAAGACTTGTAGCCATAGTGCCGAAAAAGCTTGTCGATAGCTTGAGATGAAGCGCAGCGCGAGAGAGGGCGAGGGTCGGGACGAGAGAGAGACAAGAGATCGAGCGAGAACGACCGCCGTGGATCGCTGCTCTTCTTTCTCCGCTCTTCTCTCGTAGAGTCGACTGCTGATAGATGACGGAACACCGAAAAAAAAATGCGGGTGTAGTGATGACAACATGTACTAAAGAGCGCTGCTCTACTCCCAGCATCTAGGACAAGCGACAGCCCTCGCCGTTCTTCCCGCCCTTCTTGTGGTCGAGCGCCTTGAGCGTAGCGTAGCGAACTTTCTCATCCTCGGTGAGGAGTCTGCGAGCCGTGGGAAGCGGTGAGAGTCAGCACTGTTCCCGGGCAAGAGCCGACACCGAGAAGCAAGACCCACCCCTTCTTCGCCCTCGCCTCCAAGCCCCTCCTCTGACTCTCCTGCTCCGCCAATGCCCTCTTGTCCACCTTCCTCCCCACTCCCACACTAGCCATCGCCTTGACTCCCTTCCCCGTGTTTGCCACCTTGCTCGCCGCCTTGGGCTCGATAATCTCAATGTCCGAGTCGGCGCCCGAGGAAGGCTCAGAGTCGGAGATGACGATGGGATTGCCCTTGCGGCCGAGAGGGATGGGCGAGCGGGCGTTGGAGGTGTTGGTTGAGGGTTTGATGGCCTCTTGCGCGCGACGAAGGGCGGCGAGACCGCTGAGCGCCATCTTGCCCTTCCCTGCTCCCCCTCCCGCGACCTTCGATCCCGCCGCCACAGGCTTCCCAGCACAAGCATGGTCCCCTCCGAAGCGATGCTTGGTGCAGAACTTGGCCTTGCACGCCTCGCAGGTAATGGGCACGATCATCTTGGCCTTGCAGCGTTTCTCGGCGCAGATGTTGGCGGCTTTTGGAGGTTTGAGGTTGGGGTGAAGGGTCGGGCAGGTGGTGGAGAGGTGGTGGTCCATGGTGAGGTTTGGATCGGTGTTCGTGGGGATGGAGATGGGCGTGGAGCAGAGCGGGCAGGAGGGGATGCGGTTCTGTGAGCGCCGAGGCGAGAGTACGAGGGTCAGCAACGGTGTATGAACGGACTGTGGCCGATGTTGGAAGCTAAGGGCTTCCAGGTACTGGCTTGTACCCGTGCAGCATGACCGAGCTGATCGTCTACAGCAAGGGAACCCGCCCCGAGCAGCGAAGCGAGCTCTCCTCGTAGACGAGTCAGCGACCGCCCAACTGCCGTTCTGGTCTGTGTACAATGCGCGCTCGTCCTCTCCATACAGCGCCTCAGCCGAGAACCGTCAATCCAAGCCACCGAGACGAGCGCCTAATGAGCCTCGGGCGCCGTTCGAGTCGAGGGTGAGCTGGTGAGAGCTCGAGGAGAGTCGACTGAAGCAGCAGCAGCTGCAGCACAAGAGGGAGTACACGCCGTCGAAGCTGCCCATTTCCAACAGCTTGCGCGTCGTGGGCCAGCAGAGAGCGAACGAACGACTGGGCCAGCAGAGAGCGAACGAACGACTGGGCCAGCAGAGAGCGAACGAACGACTACGCTCGAGCCGCTCGCTCGACACTCAGCAGCTCCGTCCGCACTGCACGAGCTCCTGCCGCTCTACTGTAGCCACCTCAACACCTCCGCTGCTCTCTGCTTCCCTGCAACTCTCCTCCCAGCTTCCCTCAGCTCCGCCAAGTCGCCACCTCCCAGCCAACACGCCTCTTCACTCACATCAGCTTTAGCCGGATCATACAGCTTGCAGTCATGTCCACTAGGAGGCCTCCAGTGCTCTCCGCAATATGGTAAGGCGCAGGAAGGGCATTTGAACGGCAGGACTGAAGGCGTCAAGTCAGCGACGCGCGTCGAGCTCGAGCTGTAGGGAGAGAGACGTACAGTCGAGTTGATGGCAGGATGGTTCAGAGCAGTGAGAGCCTAGGTCGATGAATTCCGTACGGTTGAGCGACATGGTGAGGAAGCGAGAAACGAGGCAAGATGAGGAAGGAGGGGGTGGTTGACGCGTTGAAGGTCGAGGAGCTTTATAAGCAGAGGCAAAGCATCGCCGAGCTTCGACGAGTGCAGGTCAGCGGCAGAGTAGCTTGCGAAGCGTCGCTGGCTGCTCGAGCTTCGACCGACAAGACGAGCTGCAAGCCGAGCCCGCTGTCCCCCTTTCCCAGCGCTCGGCGCTCCTTCTCGCTGTCGAGCTGCGCCGCTTGCCGCTGTCGCTGTTCAAAGTGACAATCGACTACACCTACAGATACTAGGGTGAACTACAACAACTGAGAATCCCTACACTTCCTCCTCACTTGTCCATCTCGGCGCAGCCTTCCTCAGTCGGAGACGACACCTGAATGCCGATGAGGGCAGAGGAGCGAGGAGGTGGGACTACTGGAGACTTGGCCATATCAAACAGTGTCGGAAGGGGGCCAGGCTGCTGGATCCCGGTGTTCATCCCTTGCGAGCGAGTCGCGAGTCGGCGGCTGACCGCCGAATTCCGCGAGAGGGTTGTGAAGAGTGAGAGGACGGAGAGGGAGGGTAGCGGCAACCACCATGCGAAAGGTATATCGATCGTCTCGTAGCTCTGGTTATGTGTGATGCTGACGATGGCGGCGATGGCTTCGGAGAAGGTCAGCTCGGGCTCGGCGAACTCTGGACGAAAGACAGACTGAACTTACCACCGCCGACTGCGAACAGTGATGTGTACGCCGCCGTCTGTAGCGCCGTTCTGACCACACTCTTGAACGCCCAGCTTGCCACACCAGCATCCGCAATCCTCCGCCGAACGTTAAAAAGAAGGCCAAACGAGATTGAGACGTCGCAGGAGGCGGCGGAGATTAACCAGATGCTGTGGGCGTGTTTCAAGTGAGCAAGGGAGCGGCTCGAAGGGCTATAGACGTACAGTGTGGCGTTGGAGTAGGTGAAAGGAAGAGCCTTCTCCGACGCATTCGTATAATCTGCACTCGGGGAGTCAAGATCAGCCTACGCGGGGCAAGGGAGGCTTTTAGGACATACAGAGGTATCCGATTGAAGTGGTCAAAGCAGCGCCGAAGACTGATGCGAGGACAAGAAGGAGGTTGAAGGTGAGGAAAGCGATTCGGAGCCAGTTGCGAGGGAAGAAGTTGGCGGCGCGGAAAGTGAGGAGGATCTGAACCGAGGCGCAGACAACCTCGGTGAGCAGGGCTTCCATCCCGCTCGGCCAGTGGCCTTGCAGGATGTCGGCCCCCGTCCGGTATTGGTAGGCTGCTCGGCGATGCAGGGCGTCAGCTCGGCGGTAGGAACTTGAAGAGAGTAGTAAGGCCATTCAGAGAGGAAATGGGACCTTTGAGGCAGAGAGGACTCACTTCCATAGTAGCAGAGCTCCTCAGCCGACAGCAGTGATGTGAGGCAGAGAAGGATCAAGATCGCCCACAGCGCCGTCTTCATCCTCTTGGAGTGGTGAGCGTAGATCTCTGAGCGGTGGTAGTCGTAGAACATCGAAAGGCAGAGTCTGATGGACAGGGTAGAGCGACCATTCGAGTCAGCGTTCAGCTCGGTCGCCCAAGACGAGACAAAGCTCACCCGAAGAGGAGCAGCTGGAGCTTTGGGAGGGAAGGTGCAATGTTGAGGGTGTCAGTGATGAGCTCCTGCTTGCTATCAGCCCTGTTACTCCGCCTGCCTGACTCCCTCCTGCTCCCAAATCCAGCGCCCTCATCGAGCCGCTTCTCGGCGCCGTTTCTCCTATGTGCTACAGCTGATCCTCATGCATCCTCATGCAAGAGCACGACTCACTTGCCAGCCCAAATAGAGGGGAATCAGAAGAGCTGTGGCGTCGCGCTGGGACGCTGTAGGTGTCCCTGTGAGCCCGTTGTAGTCGGGCTCCTCAGCCATTGTTGAGCAGCTGTAGACGACCCGTCAAGTGTCGGAGGGGCGTCGATAGTGTGGGTATAGCGAGTGGTGTAGCGAGTGCTGTGAAGAAGCGAAGACCAAGCAAGATACAAGCCAGCACAAGAGTTCGAGAAGGGAGAGAAGGAGCTGGGAAAGGAAAGTGGGGTAAGGGCTCCAATTACGAGTGAGGAGACGAGACGCGGGACTCGCAAGTCGAGGTGCAGCGTGGGAAGAGCTCCAGGTTCATTTAGGTTCCCGCCAAGCGAGGCTCGCGCGATCTGCTCGACACTGTCAGGCAGCTCGGCGAAGGCGAAAGGGTGAGAGGTGCTGAGGCGCCGGCTTCGCAAGAGGCTTTCTTCCTTGCCAGGGATTTGAACCGATCACCCGAGCTTACACTGAACCTTGAATCTATAACACAGTAAAGCTACAGCCCCTCAACTAAACAGGCGACAGCTCACTCTCCTTGCTCGGCGCCAAATCCTCCGAGTCCCCTTCCACCGCCTCCGCATTCCAATCTTCCTTCTCCATATCCTGTACTGAGTCCTTGGCTTGGCTGGTCCGACTTGTGGACTCGGAGAGCTGTACTCGATGCGCCGGGGGACCAGGGAGTAAAGACGTCGGCGAGACGAACGACTCGAGGCGACTGACGGCGCCGCCGGCAAACGACATGGTGACCTTGTCGCGCACCGTTCGTCGAGAGTGGAGGGTGGTGAAAAGTGAGAGACAAGAGAGACAAGGGAGAGGGAGGGCGGCTGAGTAGCCGAGTAGAGCGGTTCGGTAGTTGGTCTCGGGGAAGGCAGACAAGCCAGCGGCGAGGATGGCGAGGCCAGCTGTGTAGCACGCCGTTCGGAGTCCAACTTGAGCGAGCTGAATCATTTGAATCATGTTAGCGCCTACATGGAGAGTTTAGCTGAGCCAGACAGTAGCTCACCGCGCGCAGAACCGAGTCCGAACCCTCAAACCCCTCGCCGACTCGGCGCCGCAAATTGATCCAAAGCGCCACCGAGATGGTCACATCTGCCGCTGCAGCCGCAGACATGAAGAGCGATATTGAGTGGCCAAAGGTGAAAACAGACCCTCCTTCCCCTCCGCTGAGGAGCTGCAAGATTCGGGGCTCGGCGTTAGCATCTCTCTCCGAGAGCTCCTTCTGGACGCAAGTGCTCACCAGGAGAGCGTTGTACATGACCAGGACTGATCCCGATACAGATGTGGCTATAAGAGCTCCGACGAGGCCGAGGAAGGTCCACTTGCGGAGGCGAGAAGTGAAGAGGTGGGAAGCTCGGTGGGCCAGCGTGGCGGAGACGAGGGCTGAGATGAGCCCGCCGAGGGGAGGGACTGCAACGTCGGCAGTATGTCCACGCAAGATGTCGTCAAAGCTGCGTTTCTGTATGGCTGGCGTTTGGGAGACAAAGTTGAAGTCAGCTCGGCTCGGCGCTCACTTCGTCCTCCTCAATCGAGCTCCGGATAGCCCCTTGGCTCAGCGCTTCAGCTTGGCTAGACACTTACTGCCCCAATAACAGTTTTCCTCAATGATGAGCAGCGCATATGCCGTCAAGAGCCCCGTGATGGCACAGAGGAAGGCGCGGTACCGCCTCGAGTGCTCTTTCCACAGCTCCTCGTCGGAGACATGCGCCCAGAAGCGACCGAGGAATAGTCCATAGAGAGGGATAACGATGGTCTGCCCCGCCATGATGGATCCATACAGCGGCGTCGCCCAGGCCTGCGAAGCCCACGAGCCGGCTGGGACGTCTGACATGGTGAGAGTGCGTCTACTGGCTTGGATCGACCGTGGATACGAAAGAGAGACGAATGCCCGAGGAGAAGGCGAGGCGTGGGTGAAGGCCGAGTCGAGTGGAGAGACGAGCGCCGAGGGTTGGTAGCGGAAGGGGGAAGGCGTGGGAGCAGGCAAGTGCTACAGGAGGGAGGGGAGGGAGAGGAAAGCAATGCGCAGAAGCTACATAGCAAGGTCTTGAGCTTGAGTGTCCGAATTCAGGACGGAACCTCGCTCCCGCTCAATGCCCCTTCTAGACGTCGGCTCCAATTGCTTCTCGAATCTCGAGCCTGGTGAAAGCGGAAGGGAGTCGATCCCTTCATAAAACACCTTTTTCCTGGCTTGCGAGGGATATGCATCGCGCTCGATGGAAACCAGCGCACGTGAGAAGCGAGGAGGGAGCGCCGCCGCGACGACCGAGCTCGGCGCCGAGGTCCAGGGAGCGTGGACGTCTGCTCGATGCCCCGGATAGAGATAAAGGTATCGGGAAGCCCAGAATTGACCAAACGATTCTGACATGACTCGTGAGGTTTCATTAGAGCTATTCGAACGAAGGCCAAGGGAAGATGAACTTGAAGCATCGCCGAGCTGGCCTCCGGCTCGTAGACGACGTCAAACGGTCAGACGGAAGTCGGCGTCAAAAGCTCGTGATACAACATTATAACTCTACCAAACGTGTATATTGTCTCGCTCTGCTAAACGGGCGACTGGTCACTCTCCGTGTCCTCCGAGTCGCGCGACAAGACACTCCCCTCCTCCCGCCGAGCTTCGTCAGGCTTCCAAGCTTCCTTGTCCCTCGCGTCCAACCCTTGTCCTGATTCCCAAATCTGACTGACTTGGCTTCCCCGACGATCTGAGGGCAGGGGGTCCGAGAACGAGACGGGCGCGATGATAGACTCGAGGTTGCCGGCCAACGACAGAGCGACCTTGCGGTCCCGGACAGTCCGCTGCGAGTGTAGGGTGGTGAAGAGGGAGAGGCAGGAGAGGCATGGTAGAGGGAGGAAGGCTGCGTAGACGGCGGAGACAGTTCGGTAGTCGTCTTGCGGGAAAGCCGAGAGAGCGGCAGCGACCAAGGCCACAATTGTCGTGTAGCCAGCGGTCTTGAGGCCCACGCGAGCCAGCTAGAGATGAGAGCTTAAGTCAGCAAGGTCTAGAGATGTTGCGAAGCAACTCACTGTGCGCAGGATCGAGTCCGAAGCCTCAAAACCCTCCCCGAGTCGGCGCCGCAGGTTGAACCAAAGAGCCAGCGAAATGACGACATCAGCAGCTGCAGCTGTAGACGTCCAAAGGGTGATGGAGTTGTTGAACGTGAAGGAGGTACTGGATTCATCGTCCTGCAGCAGCTGCTCGGCGGCGTTGGCAGAGGTCAGCTTCTCGGTCCCGGCGCCGAACTCCGCATCCGACTCACGAGGGAGGCATTGTACGCAACCAATAGCGAGCCTGTGACTGAGCACAAGATGATGGATCCGACGACGCCCAGGAAGGTCCATCTTGAGGGGCGGGAGGTGAAGAGGTGGGATGCGCGGTAGGCCAAGGCGGACGAAACGAGCGCCGAGATGAGGCCACCTAGTAGCGGGATTGCGACGTCTACTGCATGTCCATTCAAGATGGACTCCATGCTACGCTTCTGGAGAGCTGCAATAGAGAGGGGGAGAGAAGAGAAGGTCAGCTCAGCTCGGCGCACGCTCGGTGCTCGGCGAGGCAAGCCCCAGCAGCTCCACTAGCCAGCTGTAGACCTCCGCAGCAACACTTCGATAGAGTGATCGAACTTACCTCCCCAGTAGCATGCCTCCTCAGCAACGAGGAGAGTATAGACCGTCAAAAGCGTGGCAATGCCGTACAAGAACGCTCGGTACCACTTGGTATGCTCCTTCCACAGCTCCCCATCGGCCAGATGCGCGCAGAAGCGTCCGAGAAATAGTCCATAGAGAGGAGGGACGAAGGATTGACCAACGTAGGTCGGTAGATAGAACGCAGTTGCCCACTGCTGCGTCAGCCAATTGCCAGCGGGAACATCGGGGCTCATGCTGCTAATCGAGTGGTGGTGTTGCTCGTGCTGTAGCTTGATTCCAAGAACGACGAGACGCAAAAAGCGCCCCGCGACGGCGGAGTGATGGGAGTGGGGAGCGGTTGAGAGTGGAAGGGGAAGAGAGCGCCGAGCGCCGAAAGGTTGAGGGGGGAGGCTGGGAGGTCGAGCTGTAGCAGAGCAAAGATGGTGAAGAAGAGGCGAAGCTGTCACTACAATGCACGACGCCGACTTGGCGCCCTAACATCCCCCCGATTAATCGAGGCGTCCCTACTCCCGGTCCTGCCTCTTTCAGACAGGCTCAAGGCTCCCGGTCGCCGTCGCCGAAGCCTCGAACGCTCGGATGACGGCAGGAGGAGGGCGATCCTTCGCTGCCGAATCTTCTCTTGCCCGTCCTGGTTGGGTACAGGTGGGATCTGATCATCTGAGGCGCCTCGGGATGCAGCAGAGACGAGCCGGCCGAGACGGTTGTCGTTCGAGCGCTTGAGCCCTGGTTGACCGAGCCGCTGATCCTCGGGCCCTTGACCTGCTCGGCGCGTTCATTAGGGTAGCTGAAGCCCCAGAGGGAGAGCGAAGCACGCATTGACCAAGCCCGGTGAGCGTCGAGGTCGACGGAGCAATTGACCATGGCCACGAAACGCGCCGACGGCCTGCGCCGAGCCTTTCTTGCCCTCTCGGCTCTTTCACCTGTCGCAAGCCAGCAGCTGCTCCGCAGACCGTACATAGCATGGTTTCTCACTTGATTCAAGCCGCATAGCTCCCCCAGAGCGCCGCATCAAACTTCTCCACTAGCAAGGGATCTTGCTGCTCGGTCGAGAGGGAGCACCGAGAGTCAGCGTTTCAATCTCGGGTTTCGGGCGCCAATCCTAAGGCAGAGTAAAGCAAAGCGAGAACGCTTGAATAGAGAACAACTCACCCGGTACAGGCTCTGCCAACCCTCGAACCCGTCCCTCAGCACCAGCACTTCCTGCTCTTTCGGCGTTCCTCCTGCTGCTCCTCCCTCCGACTTGTCTGTCGATGCTGCTGCTGCTGGTGCCGGCGCTGAAGGAGAGAAAGGATTCCGCGCAAATGCACTAGCCGCTTCTGCTGCTGTTGGTGGTGGGGCTGAGGAAGGCAAGGAAGGGGAAGCAGCAGCCTTCGCTTCGGCGTAGATCCTCGCAGCCTTGGGACCACGGACTTGAGAAAGCGCGCAGTGGAAGATGACTTTAGGGACTGTGCAGCGTAATCGTGGGTCAGCGAGAGAGTCGGCGAATCGTGTAAGAGAGAGCAGACGAACCGCCGTCGAGCTTGGTGACGAGATCTTGGACCGACTGCTCGGTGCGTTGCTCGGAGGGTTGGTTCAAAGCTCCGGTGCTGAGGTGATAGAGGTCAGTCGCATGTGCTGCAGTGCGGGAAGAGTAACAGCTCACATGTTACCTCCCACAAAGTCGTGATCTGCTCGTCGTAAGGCGGATTCATCAGCTTCAAAGCTCACTGAGCATCTCCTGCAGCTCGCCAGCAGAGCAGGAGCTCTTCGGAGCTATAAAGAAGCGATGACCCACCTCGCACATCCACCACCTGGTAATCTCGTCCCGCCTGAGCTCCGGAGCGCATCAATTGCGCCAGCTCGGAGTGGTCGATGAAACGGGAGGCCATATTTGAAGAGCAGTAACGATTGAGAAAGAGCTGTAGTCGATCGGGCGTGCGGAACGAGATGAAGCAGTGAACAGTCGAAGCGAGAGATCTAGAGAAGCTTCGAAGCTGAGCCGTCTCGCCTTCGTCGCGCTGAGCTGATGAGCCTCCTCTCCGACCAAACCAAGCTCGGCACAAGCTCGCGTGACTGTAGCTTTCTGTTAAAACCTATCAGAAGCTTTGGCTGCTCTACCAGCCTCTCCAATCTCTGCACTCGACTACCGGCCGAAAGCACTTCGCTTGCTCCCGTTTTGACTGTCTCTCTCGCTTCTTCGCTTCGCTCTTCGTGCAGCCAGCAAGATGAGCTTACCAAGCAGCGCAGCATTGCCATCAACCTCAACCTCACCTACAGCTTCAGCCCCATCCGCAGCCCCTCGCCCTCAGCGCTCCTCGTCCATCTCGTCCCGCACTCGAGGGTATGAGCTCGCCGGCTCCGGCGGAGGAGGAGCAGGAGCGTACGACTTGCCTAGCTCACAGGCTATGGCGGATTTGGAACTGTCGCCAAGTTTATCGAGGTCCAGCGTGGGCCGAGGTGGAGAGGTGGAAGGCTATCGGGGAGGAGGAGGGCTGGGGCTGAGTCAGTCGATGAGGAGTTCGAGGCGAGGGAAGACGACAGCTGGAGCTGCTGGGGCTGCAGGCAGAGCAAGAAAGGAGACCGAAGAGATCGCCGAGGCTCAGGAGGACGAGCTGGACGTCGATCAGCAGCCAGACCAAGCGCAGACCATGACTGAAGCGGAAATAACGGCGGAGAAGATGTACAACAGATTCAGCGAGAAGAGGAAGAGTTGTATTGTTGCTATGGTAGCATTCGCGGCGCTGTTGGCTCGTGAGTCGTCTCTCAGCTTCTGTGTGCGCTCGGCTCGGCGCTGACTCTTCCCTCTACGCCGAACAGCCTTCTCCTCCTCCGCCTTTCTCCCTTCCATTCCTCAAATCTGTGACGACCTTCACACTACTCCCACGGTTCTCAACGCCACCGTAGCAATATACATCTTCGTCATCGGCGTCGTGCCCCTGATGTGGGCGCCTTACGCTGGACTCTGTACGTTCCTCCGTCTCTGGGAGGCGCGGCAAGACCGCTGACAATCTTTACCGATAGATGGCCGACGACCCATCTACCTCACTTCGCTACCCATCTACACTTTGGGCTCACTCGGCGTAGCTCTCTCCAACTCGCTCGTCGCGTTGATCATCACACGCATCATCCAGGGAGGTAAGCTCAGCGTCTCTGCTCTTCTATATCTCCTCTCTCTGCATCTGCCCTCCCCGTCGACCGAGCTGAGCGCTAACTCCTTCTCTCACCTCTCGGCGCTCTTCAGCTGGTTCCTCGGCCGTCCTCTCCGTCGGCGCCGGCACCATCGGCGACCTCTACCCTCGCCACCGACGCGGCGCAGCAATGGGTTACTTCTACTCGGGCATCCTCATCGGTCCCGCCCTCGCCCCTGCCATCGCCGGCGTACTGTCCGAGTACGTCAAGCCAATAGGAACGGGCTGGAGGGCCATGCAGTGGTTGTTGTTTGCGATGGGAGTCGTGGCTTGCGTTTTGACGTTCTGTTGTTTTCCGGAGACGAGTCATCGGAAGGGGATTGAGGGAATGAGGGAAGAGAGGAGGGAGAGGGGAGAGGAGGAGGGTGGTGGTTGGGTGAGGAGGGCTTGGAGGGACACGGTCTTCCTGAACCCGGTGGGATCGGTCAAGCTATTGAGGCAGCCGCACATTCTGTTGGTGGTGAGTCTCATCCCCTCACCTGATTCAATGATGAGATTCAAGCCGAGCGACGAGCGCCGAAGCTCGCTTCGGCCCGGCTCGCTAACGCTGACACCTTCGACTACCGCCACAGAGCATCAACTCGGCCTTCGTCCTCATGTCGACCTACACGATCCTCGTCCCCCTCTCTCAAACCCTCGCGCCGAGATACAACATCACCAACCTCGCTCTTCTTGGCTGCTTCTACATCGCGCAAGGCGTGAGTCTCGCTTCTCATCTCCTTTCACATTCTCTTCTTTGCTCCTACTTCTCTTCCATCACCTTTCTCCCTCTTACCTCCCCACTCAGCCGCACCGCTAATCTTCTCCTTTCCTCACTTCCCCTCCCACAGCTCGGCAACGCTCTCGCCTCGCAAGTCACCGGCAAATACGCCGACTGGGAGCTCACCCGCTGGTACAAAATTCGGAAAGGCGTCTACGTCCCCGAGGACCGGCTACGCGCTACTCTGCTCGGGGGAGGCGGGATCTTGCCTTGCTCGGTTTTGGCGTTGGGGTGGGTGTTGGACAAGGTGGGAGGCAAGGTGGGCTTGGCGTTGGCGGTGGTGTTGCTGTTCTTTGATGGAGTGGGGTTGATGTGAGTTCTTCGAGGTGCAGGGAGCGACGCGAGGGGACGACAAGCTGATCTCCCTTTTCCCCCTCCCCTCCCCTCCCCCCCCCTCCCCTCTTTTCAGGTTCGTCCTCACTGCTGCGAACACGTATTGTGTCGACGTGATGCAGCACAAGAGCTCTGAAGTCATTGCCGTCAACAACGCTCTGCGGTACACTCTCTCAGCGGCGGCCTCGGCGTTCGTTCTACCTCTCATCGTTCGTCGCTTGCCCTCTTTCTCCTCTCGGCGCCCGAGCTGACCTCTAGCTTACATCGCGACAGATGCAGATCGGCGTAGGCTGGACCAACACCTTCTCCGCCGCTCTTTGCTGGGTGGGCTTCCTGCTCGTCTGCTTGACGATTCGGTACGGGGAGCGGATGAGGGCGTATGGAGCCAAGTGGGAGGAGCAGGCTGGGATGGATGGACCTCAGGCAAGGACAGAGAGGGAGAAGGGGGAGGAGATGGTTGAGGAGGGGGAGACGGCGAGTGCTGCGACGTTGGTCTCGGCCGGGCGGGAGGAGAAGGTGCTGGAGCGGAGTGATGTCGAGGAGAAAGAGAGCGCTAGTAGAGGGGAGATGGGAGAGAGGGGTAGAGGTAGATCATTGCATTAGATCCGGGCGCTCATTGTACCAGGTAACTTCGACCGAGCCGGAGGTCATTCGCAGCGAGGGCCGAACTCGGTCTTGCAGTCCAGAGAAACGGGCAGAGGTCCAAGCTGTAGTTCGACGACGAGTTGCAGCTTTGAACGGCACCCTTAGCGAGCGCTCAAGCTAGTGAATGACCATAAGCAGCTTCTCGCTCGTCAGGCCTTCCCCGGCTCCAACGGTCGGCGATGAGGGGAGAGGGAAGAGAACCGGCTGCTGTACAACAGCGAGAGCACAAAGGGGAGATGGGGGATGCAGCAGCAGCAATGTCGCACGACTCTGCACAAGACGAAATCCTGCAGCGAAGCAGGCCGTTGGCTCGACGCGCTGATCTTCTTTGGTCTCTCGCTCGAGCGGCTCTCCCTTTTACGTCTCGCTTCGTTCTGCTTTTCCGCCTCTGTAGCTCGAGTACACCTCTGGGAGAGCTCTCCCTCAGCGCTGCTGTCGACTGTAGAACAGCATGTCCACTGGTAAGCTCTTCACTGCTGTCCAATGCGAAAGAGACGCGCCCGAACTAATCGCGTCGCTTTTGCTCTCTTCCAGCGGCTCCCACATCACCGACCTCACGCAGTGTACAGCAGCAACAATACACTCGACACATCCACCAACGCACCCTCTCCACTTCCCATCGAATCACCCTCCCTACCGTCCCCACCACTCCCCCTTCGAAACGCACTTACCGCCTCGTCCCCGACTCGCCTACAACGCGGAGAGCACGGAAACAAGTCCTACGCTCCAAGCATCGCGCCAGGGAATGGGTCGAGGATCACCTGGGCAAGGGTGTCACCCTTCAACGAGTCGCGCTGTGGCTCTGCGTCGCTGGAGGAGCCGTCATCGTTCTGGTGCAGGTCTTGTTGAGGAGTGATGTGCTGGCGAGGTTCGGGACGAGTGGATTTGCGGCGGAGCAAGATACGTTTGCGCTGGGCAAGGGAGCGGGAGCCGTCCCGAAGGATCCGCTAGTCGTCGCCGAACCGCCAAACGTCGAACCAGACTCGCCTCTCCCAGCAAGACCAGTAGCCCCGCCTCTCCGACGACCCATCTACGCTCCGCGACCCGCCAATCCGCCACCACCAGCAAAGGAGGACCTTGTCTACGTCAAAGTGGAGCAACAGGCGCCGCCGCCGCCGAAGCCCCTCGCTGAACCGACTGGTCGCTATCTCCTCGTCGCCTGGATGGGCGAGCAAGAGACCAAAGCTCAGAGCCACCTCTACAACCTCGGACTCCTCGCCATCAGCCTCAACCGCACCCTCGTCCTCCCGCAAGTCAGACGCTCCCGCTTCGGCACTTGCTACGGCAACGATTTCTCTCTCTACTACGACCCCGACTCGCTCGCCTCGTTCGACATCCCCTACATCACCCACCGAGACTTTATCGCCTACACCAAGCGAGACAAGAAGAAGGTCCCAACAGCACAACTCGTCGCCATGTCGCGAGGGAGTCCCGTGCCCGACGACGCCGCCATCATGCCCCTCAACCGCTTCTGCCTCGGCTCCACTCGACTCGACTTTGCGACGCATTCGCCTCGCGCATTCTTCTCTCCTTCCAACGACTACAAGTCGGATGAGGTGCGGCATCAGTTCGGAGAGAAAGTCGTGAGGACGTTGTTGGAGGATGAGGCATCGGATCAAGGCTCGCCCGACGTCATAGTCATACAGTACAAGTGCGTCGTATTCTCTTCTCCCTCAGGCGCTCCGCTGACCCTCGCTTCACTTCCCAGTCTACGCTACTCGCTTCTCTCCCCGGCCCTCGCATCCTACTTTGCTCCCACACGCCCCACCCCCGCTCCCTATTCCTACTTCCGCTACTCCTCACACTGGACAACTCTCGGCCAGCAAATGACCACCTCCCTCTCCCCCTACATCGCCATCCACTGGCGCACCGAAACCCTCCCCGTCTCGGCGCTCTCGACCTGCGCCTCCTCCCTCATCCGCCGACTCGCCGAGCTCAAGCAGCAATACCCTCAAATCAAGCAAGTCTACCTCGCTATGGACTACCCGATCGAAGGACTGCAGGGAGGGTCCGCCGATGCTCATTCGGGGACTTTGAACAAGATGCTCACGCCCGAGCACCATGTCGCGATGAGGGGCTTCCTCGACGAATTCGAGGAGCAGTTTGGAGCGGAGAGGGAGAAAGAAGGGAGGCTCGAGTTGACGTCGTTTGTCAAGGAGCAGAGCAAGGTCAAGCTCTCGAGGGAGATGAGGGGGATGTTGGGCAAGGGCAAGGTCGACTTCCAGGAGTTGGATGGCGCGATCGTTGGTATCGTCGACAAGATTGTGCTCATGAAGGCTGAAGGTGTGTTTCTTGCTTCCTCTCCTCGTCGCGCCGAGCTGACTCCGCCTCGCAGTCTTCATCGCCGGCGCCTCCAGTGCCTCCGCCTCCACCACCGGCAAATGCGGCAAGAACAGTCAATTCACCGAGCAAGTCATTGCTGGTCGAACGGCGGTGTGGTCGGAGCAGGAGAAGGAGAAGGGAGGCAAGGGCGCCGCTTTCGTTGGTCGGCTCTGGAACTCGGCGGGGCATTTTGCGATGGATAGCAAAGACGAGGATTAAGTTTGCTCTGTAAATCGTGTTGTAGACTCTCTTATGATATTTATCGGCTCGCATGATCGCTTCTCTTGTCGGGCGCCTTTGAGCCGAGAATGAGCCGTGTCTTGGATCAGCCTTCCGAAAGCGACGCTACTAGTCGATAGTACTACAACACGAGACCTAGCACTCGTTCATCTCCTCAAAGCTACACTCCTTCTCGCCTGCCTCAAAGGAAGCCCGTCCCCGCCTTCAGATCGGCTCGAAGCCTCTCCGCCGAGCTCACCTCCTTGCCTGCACCGCCAGCTCCTCCCAAGACTCCCTCATCACCTCCCAGAGTTCCTCATCGGCAACCTGAAGCGCCGCGACAGTCCGCCACAGCGCACAGAGCCTCTGCATTTTCCTCAGCGCCAGCACCGAGTCGTTTGCTTCTTGCGCCGAAGGAGGGTCGTTGCGATGGATCGCGTTGAGCAGGGTTGCTCGAGTCGGGTAGTGCATCCAGTCAAGGAAGATGGCAAACCCTTCGAGTGAGGGGAGGTGCAGTTCGAGCGGTGTCGAGTCGGTGGAGGGAGATGCGAGGCAAGCGAGCGCCTGGGATGTGAGCGCCCAAAGAAGGCCGAGGACGGGGAGTAAGAGGGAGTTGGAGCCGTCGTCGAAGTGTAGGAGGAGGGTGTGTGTTGATGAAGGTAGAGAAGGGTGCGACGTGCTGGATCTGGTGTTGTTGGCGGGGCGTTCGAAGAGGTGGAGTTGAGCAGCTGGCACGGACGAAAGGGACGAGGCGAGGAGACTAGAGCCTGCAAGCGCGAGTCGTAGTGAGTGACATGAGCAATTGGAGTCACTCAATCGAGCTTACCGAGGCGCTGAAGGGCGGTACGAACGAAGCTGGCCGGGACCGCTTCGAGCCCGTTTAAAAGGAGAATTGTCGCTTCGTCGACTGCTGGCGGGCGAGAGGGGTTCCAAGGTGGAGGAGGGAGGTGCTTAGGAAACAACTGCTTTCTTTCCGTTGCGGCAAGCGAGCTGAGAACTGGCGAAGGGGAGGTAGGTCTCATCGGCGATGGCTCGGCGCGACTGTTGAAGAGCGGCGGTGAGGGCGGGCAAATTTCGCTAGGAAGCCAGGCTGACATGCTGGGAGGTAGGTGGAGGAGAAGAGAGCTGTAGAGAGCTTCGGTTGCATCATCGTTCCCTCCTCGAGATTTCAGATGCGAGTCGGCGGTGACCCCGCGAATTCTCGGCGGCGCCTAATCTCCGCTCTTTGACTCTTGTTTAACCCTGTTGAGAGTGCATATCCTGTGCAAGCTCAACAGCACTCAGCACGCTGTGCGTGAAAGAGCAGAGGCTGCAGCTCGTGGAGCGCGAGCTCGGTGAAGGCGGCGAGCACCTCCTGCTCGGCGCCGACAGCCTTTGCTGAGCCGAGCTGTTGCTTGCTGACGGCGTATCCAGCGAATCGTCAGTGCGTAGAGTCGATGACCTTGCGACGATCTCCGACATCTCGACAGCACAGAAACTAGCCAAAGGTAAGGGCGAGCCCCTTCCTTCTTCCTTTGTCTCAACCGGGAAAAGCTGTCCGCTGCCTGCTCTGTCGAGCTTACTTCCTTGAAGTAGTGTGAGAGACACGCTTCGGACCCCACTGGTACGGTCAAAGTCGTGTGACGAGGAGCGAGACGTTCTCGCTCGCAGTCCGGACTAGCTGGCGACGAGCTCGGCGCGGTCTCAGATGAGCCTTGAACTTGGAGAGATGCAACAAATCGATTGAAAGGAGTTTAAGCGTGTAGTACAACCATGCGAAGCTCGATACTCGTCCTCGGAACCTCTGCAATACCGAGATCGGGCTCGCCCACCACGTCGCAAGCTACATGGGGGCAGAAGAGCGCCTGTCCGTCCCTCCCTTGCCAGCTATCGAAGCAGCGCAGTAGAATATTCTCGCTCGGAAGCTGGTGTTGGATGTAGCTCCACTTTTGCGCGGCTGAGAGCGGCAGAGGGTCAGCTGGGAGCTACTCGGCGAAGGCGTGCAGGCCGTAACTCACGGCTGTAGTGGATTCCGTAGCCTGTTCCATAGGCGGAAGCGAATACTAGCATGTCGTTCTTGACGTCGATAGTGGTGTAGTCGGCGATGGCGAGAGGAGCGTTGGTGACAGGTCCTGCGAGCAGAAGCGTTAAAAGCGACTAGACTAGACGCCCTTCGCCCAAGCTTACCGGTCAGAGGGCGCCAGAGGTTGATGATCTGTACCCGACTGTACTTTTCGAAGACGTCGTCGCCTGCAGAGAGAAGGTCAGCCTTTGGAGAGGAAAGCGAGCAACAGCACCGAAAGTTTAGGCCTTACCAGCAGCGCGCTTGCAGATGACCCTTGCGTAGTCTTCATCTTGATCAACGTGCGCCGAGCGAGCTGTTGCTTTGACCTGCTTCATAGGAGGCATGCCCTTCTCGGGGGAGAGCTGGCGAGCTTCGACTGTCTCCTTGCCTGCGCTAGGAAGCTCGGTGAGTCTTGGAACGAGCGCACGGGTGGAAAACGGGGCTTACCGGCGTCAGACGAGTTGGAGCGGATAACCGAGTTCCAGGGAATGACTTTGGTCGCACCTAGCTGCTCTTTGTAAAGGCTGATAGCTTCGGCGATGTAGGAATCGGTGCCCGAGACGGTGTCCAGAGCCTCTCCAAGATCGCAGGCGGAGGTGTGGGTCAAGACAGCGTATCTATAGGAAGCCAAGAGTGTGTAAGTACGTGTATGAAAGGCTTAGGAGGCTCAGATCTTACCCAGACTTGTCCAGCTGCTCCTCGACCGAGGGCAAGCTCTCCATGTCCTCGCGTAGGTCATGCAGTGGAATGAGGGTTTCTGAAGTGGGGCAGCCGTCAGCACAGCATTGTAGTAGCTCCTCCTGGTCGAGGCCTCACCAGTAGTTGGAGGCAGATTAGCCACGTCGAAGCGGAGATAGTTGGACAGCGGCTGCTTAATCTCTTCTCGAGGAACAATGAAGTTGATGTGAGCGCTGAGACCGGTAGGGCCAGTAGTATTGAGAAGTTCAGGCATCTGAGTAGCAAGGGCGAGTGCGATTGGACGGCAGAGGAGCGAGGATAAGGAAGCGAGCGAGCAGGCGAAGGGAGAAATTGAAGCGGGGGCTCTCTTCCTCTCACCGTCTCTGCTGCCCGCTGGTCTCCGTCCGCGAGGCCGTGCAACGTATCTGAAGGACGGGATTGCATGGGATCGAGAGCACCCTCCCCGCGCTGGCTTAGCGCGCTGGCAGACCCGACCATGCTGCTGCCAAGGGTCGGCCGAGAGCGCCTATCGCTTCATCGACATGCGGGTTGAGTCAATCTCGTCGTATCTCCTTGGCTCCTCCACCTTTCCGTCTCTTCGCTTTTGCTCTCTCCTACATCGCCAGCTGGCTCACTAGACGTCGCGCTCGGACCTCGCGAGCCCCCTTTCCGCTCTTCCTCCTTCGCCTCCTGCTATGACCATCCTTCAGCGACTTGCGCTGCCAGCCTCACACCGCGCCGGTGGATCAGCAGTACTGGATAATGAAGATCTACGACCGTAAGTGAGGTTGGGAGACTTTAAGGAGCTGGAGAGAGAGAGCTGACCTTACAACACGCTTAGAGTCCCTCTCGTTCGCCGTACGTGGACATTCTGGACGTTCTTCATGTTCTGGCCTGCTGCTGTGAGCAATGTGTAAGTCTTGAGGATGCGGGGACTGCTCGGGAGCGGATTGTCATCGCCGAATCGAACGCCGAAGGCTCACAGCTCGCCCTTCCCCAGGTCCAACTGGCTTGGAGGTGCATCCTTCCTCACAACTGGCATCAGTTTCTGGGAAGGTGTTGGCTGTTCCACTGCAGGTGAGCTCCCCCTGGATTGCGCAGAAGCTTCAATCCCTCTCTGAGCGAGCTGACACCTCGCTCGCTCTCGGCGCCCCCAATATTGCAGGATACCTCATCATCTCGGTCTTCATGGCGCTAAACGGACGACAGGGATCAAAATGGCACTTGAGTTTCCCAGTTGCCGCCCGCTCATCGTTCGGAGGTGCGTGGCCTCGCGATTTCCGTCAGCGCCGAGCTCACGTCGCCTCACCTCGCGCAGTCTACGGCAGCTTCTGGTGCGCGTTGAACCGTGCAGCGATGGCCGTCGTATGGAATGGAGTCAACAGTGTTTCTGGTGAGTTTTCAAACTTGTCCGTGCACGATGCTCGCCTTTGAGATCGCTCGCCGAGCTCGGACCTCGGCGTTGACTCCTTCCCCTCCCGACAGGCGGCCAGTGCATCTACGTGATGCTGCACGCCATCTTCCCCTCCATCGCTACCTTGCCCAACCATATGAGCGCCAGCTCGGCTCTCACTACCGCCAACATGATCGGTAAGTCGGCGCTGAGCACTTCCGCTCGTCGCCGAGGCCCGAGGCTGACCAGCCCCAAGGCTTCTTTCTGTTCATTTTCTTCTGCGCCCTCGTACTTCTCTTGGACGTCCCCAAGTGGAACATTCTCATTCACATCAAGCTCATCGTCTTTACCGCTTCCTCGGCGGGGATGCTGGGGCTGGTCATGTCAAAAGCCGGAGGAGTTGGACCCATCGTACACCGTCAGGCCTCGGTGGAAGGAGCCGAGCATAGTTGGCTTCTCGTGCGGTTCATCCTCGTCTCGGCCGCCTCGTGCTCCACCTTCGCCAGCAACGCCTCCGACTGGCAGCGCAACGCCACGAAGCCTTCGGACCCCATCCTCGGCCAGCTACTCGGCTTCCCTCTCTCCAACTTCATCGTCCAAGTCCTCGGCATGCTCTGCGCCTCGGCAAGCGCCGGCATCTACGGAGACATCATCTGGAACCCCGTCACACTCCTCGATATGATCCTCACCGATAACTACTCGCCGAGCATCCGCGCTGGCTCCTTCTTCATTGCCGCTGGTGAGTCGCCTCTCCCTCCGAGGCAGCAGAACCCAGCTAACATCGCTACAGGCTTCACCTACTCTCTACTCTTCAGCTGTGTCTTTGAGAATGTTTTGCCCTTTTCGAATGACGTTTCGGCTTTGGCGCCGAAATTCATCTCCATCAGGCGCGCCTTCTACATCTGCCTCGCCCTCACCATGGCTATTAACCCCTGGTACCTGCTGGGTAAGTCCTAGGCCCAGCAAGAATGGGAGAGCCTTCGCCGAGCTTGAGCTGACTCGCCTCCTCAGGCTCGGCTTCAATCTTCATTACGGTCCTCTCGAGCTACCAGATTTTTCTCTTCTCCATTATGAGTCTGATGCTATGGTGAGGCACAGTCTCTGCTTCCCTCTCCTCTCCTCTCCTCTCCTCTCCTCTCCTCTCTTCCTCCCTTTCCTTCCCTCCCTCTCCTCCACCGCTTCGCTGGCCGTTGGCTGACCCTGCCCGTTATTGCAGTGATTACTACCTCATCACCAAAGGGTTCTTCCACATCGATGACCTGTACACAAGTAGCAAGGAAGGCGTCTACTGTGAGTGTCCGAGACCCCGAGCTCAACTTTCGACTCGGCGACTCGATAGCTCGGCTGATACGCTCGCTTTCGCATTGCAGATTACACTTACGGCGTCAATCTGCGGGCTATCACCGCGTACCTTGTCGGAGTGGCTGTCAACTTCGCTGGTGAGCCTGCTGCAGCCGATGGGACTTGGTAACGAATCGCCGAAGCTGACCTCGGCCTCCCGCTCGCTTCGTTCTCAGGCTTCCTGACCAACTTCGGCATCATCGAATCGGTCAAGCTCACGCATTCGTACTACTTTGCCATGTTCACCACCACATTTGCCGCCGGAGCGACTTGTAGGTGTCTTCGCTGCGATTCCGCTCAGCGACCGAGCGCCGCCGAGTGGAAGCTGACGCGTCTCCTCGCGCAGATTACGTCCTGAACCTCATCTGGCCTCAACGTAACCGACAGACCGGGGGCTGGAAGGAACCCAGGGGCGTATGGGAGTACGAGGAGACAATCTCCCTTCCTCACTCCGACTCGGCCGAAGGCTCCTACGACGAGGACAAGGACAAGGAAGCAGGGCTCAGCGTCGCTACCAAGATGGTGCCCGAGGTTTGATGTGCTCCATCGTGGCTGCAGCTCACTCAAGGCGGAGAGGGCTCGGAGGGAGACACGACGGCCCAAGGCGGCGCGGGGTCTGAGGGTCGGCGGTTGGGTACACAGAAGCTCTTGGGTCAGTATGTAACGTGTTCTGTGCAGTACTTTGCCTGAGACGCGACTCCTCTTGCTCTCGCTCGCTCTCCTCTGCCTTTGACCGAGGCCGAACCGAGCACGAACAACAATGAGCCTCATTCCTCAATCATCCAGCGCCCCTACTAGCACGATACCCCACAACGCCTGCTCCAACCTCATTCCCTCCAAGCTCGCCGTCACCTCGTCGCCAAACAGGCCACCCTCCTCCTTGACGTCCCCGTCCGGCGCCTCCTCGCCTCCCTCCTCGAACGCATAGCGATCAAATTCGAGCACCAGCCGCTTCGTCTCGAGCGCACGAACGACTTCATGCTTGGTGCCGTTATTGCCGGCCATGCACGAGTCGCATTGCTTGAGGAGGCGGTGGAGGAGTCGGCGGATGAGGGGGAAGCAGGCGTCCGAGGGGAAGAGGCGGGTGACGATGTAGAGGAGGGTGATGGCGTTGGGGATGCTGTTGTAGTGACAGGTCAGCGATAAGCTTGAGCAGAGTTCGGAACGATCGCAAGCTCACTTGACGTGACTGCGAGAAGGGGAGAGGTGGGTCAGCTCCGAGGTCTCGCGCTGAGTGAACAAACGAGAGCTCACTGCAAGTACTGCGCCACCATCGAGTGCGGTAGCCAAATACGACTCTCGACACCCCAGCGGAGGATGACCAGAGCCGACTCGGCGCCCATGCGAGCAAACTCGCGCATCTTGGGGTAGGTCCTCGCTCGGTCGTCGACGACCATGTCGCGGAAGATGTACATGAGCAGGCACATGCGACCGTGGTGGAGTGGTACGGCCGTCTTGAGCTCGCGAGAGTCTCCCCATTGACTGTGGAGCGAGCGGGGTCAGTGAGAGCGCCGACGGGGAGGAGAAGGCGAGAAGCGCACGTTACAGACTCTGCAGGGCGACAAGATATCAGCGAGCGACGTAGACGATAAAGAGAGACGACTCACCCATCATGTCCACCCATTTCTTATCCCACAGCGTCAGCTGAGTGTTGCCCGCCTCGACAATCTCGAACAGCTCTTCGTAGCTCGGCGACTCCATCCGCATGCCGGGTCCGAGCTTGTCAAAGACGTCGCGAAGGATCAAGCACTCCTCCACGTTTCTATGAAAGTGAGCGAAGAGGGTCAGCGAAAGCGATCGAGACGGCGAGACGAAAGACGAACACTCGAATGCGCCGATCTGAAGGCGGCTCGGTAAACTTGGACGACTCAAGGATGTCGAGCTGCTTGCGAATGACGTCCGTGGGTACATGGTAGAAGCCGTGCAGACCGCGGCAGTACGAGTAGCTGCGAGGAAGCAGCAAAGGTCAGCATCTCGGCGCGAGAGGGAGAAGCTCGTCGACGAGACAGGCCCAACTCACAAGGAAGTCCACAAGAACGAGACCAAGAACGTCCTGCCCCTCCTCACCAGAATCCTCCCCTTCTTCCCCCTCTTGTCCTCCTCACTCAACTTATCAAACTCCAACAACGCCGTCGGCGCCCCAAACCGATAAGTCAACGTAATCCCATGGCTCATCAAATCGGGCATGCCATTGTACAACGACAAGAGCATCATCCCCTTCAAATCCAAACTCGTCGGCTCCTCCCCCGGCTCGCTCAAGAAGGTTCCATGGCACAGCCGAATCGCCTCGCCCAGCGTGGCTTTGTAAGTGTCGAAGCGCGAGAGGGAGCGCGCGCCGATGGAAATTATTGTCGCCAGGAGGAGGGGGGAGCGGGCGCGCGTTTCGGCGAAGGGGAGGCGGATGGGCCGGGAGGCGGTGGTGGTGGTGCTGGAGGAAGATGTTGAGCCGGTGAAGGAGGATGAGGTGGAGAGGAGTGGTGGTTGAGGTGCTTCGAGAGGGGAGCAGGGGCCGGAGGGTTGGGGGAACGTGTGGAAGTAACTAGGTGGGCGAGCGAGGGGGGTGGGGAAGGAGGAGGGGAAAGCGGTTGGCTTCGTGTAAGTGTCAGACGACGAGAGGCGGAGCGGGAGTGGAGCGAGGAAGGCTCAAGGGAACTCACGACTCGAAACACAAAGTCGCCTCCGCCTCGGTCACCACACCTCGAGCGATAAAGTCTCGCTCCCCCGTCATGGGTAGGTCCGGCTTATGTCGCTTGTCGCGGTGCTCGTACGCGGGAGTCCCCTCGCTCGGCCATTGCTGCCGAAAAGCCTCGCCGTTGGCAAACGAGCACGGCCCGCTCGCCGCGTCAAATTGAGGTTTGCTGAGTGGTGGTGAGGCCGATGTCGAGTGCCCCGAGTAGTGCGAGAAGGTCTGCGTAGCGTATTGCGGCTGCGCGGAAAAGTAGGGGTTCGGCGGAGGTTGGAGATGATGGGCTGGCGGTGGAGGGGGTTGCGAGGCGGCGGAGAGGTGCAGAGCGTAGACCTGTGCTTCGAGCGCTGCGATTCGTCGCTCATGGTCGGTAACGAGGGCGCCGTTGCGAGCCACGAGGGACGAGGAGGAGGGCGCCGAAGGTGAGAGGGCGATCGCTGAGGGAGGTGGAGCGTTCTCCAAGTTGGCGATGCGATCCTCGACGTGAGAGAATCGTCTGCATGTCCGAATGAGGATAAGGTGAGCACGATGGTGATCCTTCGTCGTCTCGCAAAGGCGAAGGCGATCGGCCGAGGTAGGCCCGAGATAGTAGGAAACTCACGCTTCGACGTAGGCTTCGGACGCTCCTCCTCCTCGAGCTCGTGGCGCAGCAGCTGGTGGCGCTTCAAAGGTGCACTCGACGCCGGCGGTCCTGCGAGACGAGAGAGAGGGTCAGTCGGCGATATTCGTCGCGGGAAAGAGCGGCCGAGCTCTCACCTGCACCGCTTGCACGGAGCCTTGTCGGGTCTGCAAATAGCCAAAGGATCAGCATCGCAAGTAGCGAAAGTCTATTGCAAGGGCGAACGCACCCTTCGCACTTCATCTGCAGCAAGGACGGAGTGGGTCAGCGTCGCGTCGAGGGAGTCTCGAGACGGCGGAACTGTATGCCCACCTTCTGCTTCCTGCACAGCACACACGCCATGACGCTCCTAGACTTTTGCCCAGCGAGAATAGCAGCTCCGACGAGTGCGCTCGAGGGAAGCGAAGCTCCCGCGGGGGCAGCAGGCGAATGTGTTGCAACGGGGAAGCCATGAGACTGCAGGGGTTGTTGCAGGGGTCGTGAGGAGGAGGTAGAAGGGTACGGTTGATGCTGCTGCTGCTGGTGATAATAAGGATGCGGTGGTGGTTGGCCGTAAGGGCTCGAGTTGACGAGCGGTTGCGAGGATAGGAGAGGGACGTGACCTTGCGACTGGTCGCTCGAGTGGGAGCTCATGTTGGTCCGAGTAGTCCTAGTGGTGCTCTACAGCTCTACGGAGACTGCTGCGACCGGCGCGGAATCGTTCTGCGCTGGAGTCCGAAAGCTTTGGTCGAGCCGAGAGAAAGGTCGAGAGCAACCGGCCAGGCAAGCGCAGATGGCGAGCGAAAGGCGAGCTGTAGCGTAGCAAGGGGAGGGAGGGGTGGAACGAGCGTTAGCGACCACGACCTTGCAACGCACTTGGTTTGGAGCCCACTTGCACCCGACCCGCATCCCCCAGAGCCGTCGAGCCGGATCAAGCGAGGGCTCCAGGCTCGCGGGTTCACCGGTTCTCCGCCCCACTACAAGCCTACATAGCCGCGCTGTCCTGTAGTGATCTATATGTAGCAGAGAAGCTCACCTAAAATCGGCGATTGGCGTCCAAGAGCTGAGCAGACGCTGCAGGCGCTTTCCTGGCTGCGTTCGAGCAGCAGCGACGAGCTCTTGCTTGAAGCTACCTCCGAATGCTGGGGCGTGGGCTGAGTGTGTAGCGAGGTAGCAGTAGCGCTGAGAAGCAGCGCTGTAGTCGAGTTGAATTGAGGCAGGCGAGTGGTATGTAAGAGCGAGAGAGCCAGGAGCAAGCGGCTCGCGTCCTTTTCGAAACGGCGCGCGAGAGCTGGCTGCTCGATCATCTCACGAGGGAACAGCCGCTCCCTCGGGAACTTCTGTACTCGATCCCGAGCCACGACGATCATTTTCTCATGGACAGCAGCTCTACTGTACTACAGTACACGAGCTTCCAGCTGAACGACGTCCTCACTTCTCGGCGTTGGCGCCATCGACATCGCCGCCGTTCGCTCTCCGGACGTGTGCGCTATCTCTCGGCTCGGGTGCAGCCGCTGCGCGACTCTTAATCTTCAAAGAGCACGTCGTGGGAAACCCTCTACAGCCGGTCTACAACCACCTTTGAAGCTTCGCCGAAGGGAGAAGCAACCGCCGATGCTCCTCACCCGTTCGGAATGTTGAAGTACAGCAGCAAGGGGAGAGCCCGTCTTCCCGCACAAGAAGGCTGCAGAACAGCAAGAAACGGCCAACGACCGCGTTCGATTCTATGAGCCTTCGATAGCGAGCAGCCAGGACCGAGAGGGAAGTCGTTCCGAAAAGATCGCCGAGGGAGAGTCAGTTTCAGCACTGCTGCCTGTCTTGCGGAGTCTGTATGAGTGGTTCAGCTGCAGACTGTACTGCTGCACAGTCTCGCTCATCCACTTCGGTACTCGGGTGCCGAAACCTTGCCCCTTCGGCCTTGAGTTAGCCGCTCGGCGAAGGTCTGGCCCTTCGATGTTCCGATGCTGGCTCGCTTACGACCGTTGCCGAGACCTGGGTGGCCGTTTAACGCCGAGTGCACTTCACATCGCGCCTCTGTCACCGCGCCTTCTGGCAAGAAGTGCCGAGTAGTTGAAAGTCGCCGAATGAGCCAACTCGAACTTGAAGCCGACCGCTGCCGAGCTTGAGAAGATGACATTTGGCTGAAGGGGTGGGCTGACCCACTTGATTGACTTGCTTATCTCCTTCTCGGACATCCACAGCTTCTGCAGCGCCGTGAGCGCCGACTTGAGGTCTTCAGAGCCGCCGAATCGGTGCGAGAGAAGCGTGCCGAGCGAGAAGCGCTCTGCACCAGAGGGTATGTCCTGCTCCTCAGCGACGGTGTAAGGCTGACACAGAGACCACCATCAACCTGAGCCACCTCTTGTGAGTCGATAGCTGCCCCATCAGCTCGTCAACTCGCCTTCTTCACTCGCCGCCGAGACTCGGCGCTGCTTGGCCCATCTCCCTTCTCCTCTCGCTTCTCATCTCATCTCGCTCGCTCGCTTCCCTGACCACGAAGCTCGACAGTACTGTAATCCTGCGTTTCTCATTTTGCTGGCCCATGGGCCACTCCCTCCCTCCCCTTCCCCTCCTCGCGCCGACCCCCTCGCCCGCTACTCAACATCCACACTAACGATCCGAATCTCATCGTACGGCCTATCCCCCTTATCGGTGCGCACGTTCTCAATCTCGTGGATGACGTCGAAGCCCGAGGTTGCGCGGCCGAAGACGCTGGAGGGAGTGTGGGAGAACGGGGCGAGGGTGAAGAGCGAGGGGGAGGCCAGGGGGGAAGAGGGGAGGAGGGGAGGGTGGAGCGTAGATAGGAAGGGAGGGGTGGAGAGGTGTATAAAGAGAGCAAAGGTCAGCTTTCCCCATTCCTCACCCTCACCCTGACAGCGTCGCCGAGCGTCTCGCCGCCGTCAAGAGGAAAGTAACTCACGTATGTTTCCCATCCAGCCACGGCGCGGGGACCGTCGTAATGAAGAACTGGCTCCCATTCGTCTTTGGTCCGGCATTGGCCATGGAAAGCGTGTAAGGCCGATCATGCTTGAGGGAGGGGTGGATCTCGTCCTCGAAGGAGCTGCCCCAGAGGGATTCGCCGCCCGTGCCGTCGCCGAGAGGGTCGCCGGTTTGGAGCATCTGTTTGACGTCGTCGTCGTCGTGGGGGGAGGAGGAGGGAGAACGAGGCGTCAGCGAACTCGGCGGGCGGGAGGAGGAGCGAGCGAGCAAGCAAGCAAGCAAGCAAGCGAGGGCGAGGCGATGCAATCAACTCACAAACTTGGGAATAACCCTATGAAAGATGACCTCATCGTAATAATGCTTCCTGCTCAGTCCCACAAAGTTCTCCACCGTCTTTGGCGTCTGGTCGGGGAACAAATCAAAGGCGATATCCCCCTTGGTCGTATGAATCACGGCCTTCCTGCCCAATGGACCCTGGGCAGCAGACGAGGGAGCAGCGATGGTCATCTCGTCTCGAGTGGGCTTCTCGTTGAAGACGTCGCGGTCGTGCGCTTTCTCGCTGTTGGGTGAGGGGAGGAAGGAGGTGGGGAAGAGGGGTCAGTCTCGGCGGTTGGGCGTGGCGGTGAGGGGTTGTCGGAGAGAAGGAGCGACAGAGCAAGAGGGAAGAGGAACGTACTCTGGATGCTCCCTCGTAAACAAGTAGAACCGCGGGCGCTTGTACGCTGTACAGAAGAGGGTGGGGTCCCTCTCGTCCTTGTCGGCGAGGAGGGGGTTATCCGACGTGGCCATGGCCTGTCATGTCGAGGAGCGCGAGGGAGTGGGAGTGGTGGGTGGGGTGCGAGAAGGAGAGGTCAGCCTTTCATCTTCGGCCTTCGTCTTCCTCCTCCTCCTCCTCCGGTCCCGCTCCCTCCTCCTCGATGAGAGCGAAGCAGCAACAAACTCAAAAAACACGCACAATAGTCTTGATCCCCTTCTTGATTGGCAATCCCTGGAAAAGACTCAAATCGAGGAACCGGACCGTCTCGTCCTTGCCGAGCATCCGGGCGACCGTGTTGGTGACCGTGTTGACGACTGTTGGGTGCGCGCGCGCGAAGGGAGCGAGAGTGGGAGGAGGAGGAAGGATCGGTAGTGTGAGTGGAGTGGGGGCGAGAGCGGCGAAGTGGGCGAAGTCGAGGCGGCGCGAGGAGAAGGGAGAGAGAGAGAGGGCAAGGGTCAGGTCAGCGCGCGCCCTCCTCTCCTCAAGCCCTCGCTCGCCCGCCCCGCCCCGCTCGAAACTCACCTTTAATCCCCAACAACGTCGGATAAATCACGAAATTGCCCCCTTCATCCCACGCCGGCTTTCCCACCCCAACACCCGGCCTACCCCCCACCACCTCCTCCAACGCCAGTCTCTCCAACTCCTTCTCGCCGGCCAACCTCCTCCCAAACTCCATCGAATCCAAATGGACACCAGTCGGGAGCGTACCCGCTTGCTGCATCTCTTGAGTAGCGACTAGGGATTCGTCGTACGCTCGTACAAGGCGGCCCGTGGCGAAGGAGAAGACGGTGAGGCGTAGGTGAGGGAGGGAGAGGATCGCAAAGGATGTGCCGGTGGGAGAGAGGGTGAGGGAGATGGGGGTGGATTTCGTCTGTTTTGGGTTGGGTTCGTAGCGTCGCGTCGAGCGTCAGTTCTCGGCGCGGCGGCGCTGCTTTCCTCCCTCCCTCCTCCTCCCCTCCCTCCCTCCCTCCCTCCTTCCTCAACCCCCACCAAAAACAACCCACCACGCCCGAGCGAACTCAAAACTCAAAAAAACGCACCTTCTTAAACTCATACAACCCCGTCTGGCCCTTATTATCCCACTCGACATTCCCGGGCTTCTCGAACGGCTCGTCGGGGGTCCAATACTCCATCATCCCCGAGATGTCGATGGAAATGACGGCGTGGTAGTGCGGGTTGTACTGTTCATGTGGCATGTGGCATCGCCGAGTAGGGGAGGAGGGAGAGAGAGGAAAGGGAAGGGGTGAGCTCGGCGCTCTTCGCTCCTCGCCAGAAGGAAGGGGGGAGGGGGAAGAGACCCCTAAAACAGAACCCACCTCCATCAAATGCACGCTACTCCGATGCAACCCCTCAATCGTATGCAGCGGCGTGCCGTCGCCTCGGCCGTCGTAGATCCTGATCAAGGGGGAGGCGAAATCGGAGCTGATGTCGGCGGTCGGGGTCGGTTGATGATGTCGAGGAGGAGGGAGGCGGATGAGGAGGGGAGGAGAGGGAAAGGAGCCAAGTCAGCCGAGCCGAGAGAGAGAGTGTTCAGGCCAGAGCCGAGGGTAACGCCCGAGAATGATTGACCGAGCACTCACACAGCGAGCAACACCCTCCCATCCCCTCTACCATGGATCCAAGCGCACACTCGAGGAGCGTAGGGCAACTTGATAATATTGATCATGTCTGTTTCCCCATCGGCCGTCGCTAGTCAGCTCGGCGCTGCGCTCTCCCCTCTCTTCCTCCCCTCCCCTCTCCCCCCTCCCCGAAGCCCAAAGCCTAAAGCACTCACCGAAATTCTCCACCTCAAACACCTTGACACTACCCCTCACCTCCCCGCCCTGCACACACTTGCCTCCCACGTCCTCCCCAATACTCGCCGCGTTCTTGCCCTCGTCATCCACCGCCAACCCTACAATCGGAGAGAGATGCGTGCGGTAATGCTTGACGAATTCGATCCCTCCTCCCGCCTGCTTTTTCCAGAATTTGAGGTGCCCGTCGAGAGAGGTGGTGAGGAGGAAGTTGGTCCTTTTGGGTGCGGGGGAGGGTGAGGGAGAGGTTAGCGGGTTGGCACGAGTCGTGAAACGGACTAGCACTGCGATGAGTAGTACTGTAGCACTGTAGTGTTTCATCCCATCCCATCCCATCCCATCCCATCCCTCCTCGGCCGTCCACTCCGCTCTCCCCTCGCCTCCCCTCGCCTCCCCTCGCCTCCCCTCGCCTCCCCTCGCCTCCCCTCGCCTCCACAGCTCCCCAATGCCAGCGCAGCCCAAGCAAAAAAACTCACTTGGTGACCTTGACGCAATTGACGGTATCCCGATGCATGAAGGACTTGTAGTACCGATCTGCCGAGGGGAGGTGGTCGAGGTACAGTTGGGCGTGTGGGAGGGCTGTTTGGTCGCGGTCGCGGTGAGGGCGAGGAGGAAGAGGGTGTCAGTAATGGATGGAGGACTCATACGATACCTGCTTCTTCTGCTAGCGACCGAGGTCGATGTTGGGCGGGCGACCGAGCGGCCGAGGAGCAGCAAGCGCTCCCCCTCCCCTCCCCTCCCGTCCCGTCCCCTCCGCTCGCGCCAAGTGGCCTCTTCTGCACCTTGCCAGCGGGAGGTTCAAGAAGAGCAAGCGAGAAGGAAGGAAAACATACTCTTCCTCTTCTTGGTCATGACAGCACTCTCCTCTGCGGGGAGGGGCATGGGTCCAAAATCATCATCATCATCGTCTGAGTCGTCGTCGTCTATTGCTCCTGCAGCGAGTGGTGGTGGGCCTTGCTCTTGCTCCTCGGTGTCTTCGGTGGTAGCGGTAGCAGAGGAGCCGTTTTGATGAGCTGTAGCGAGGCGAGGGGCGAGACGGGGGGTTAGCGGGTTGTTAGGCTGTAAGGCTGTAGTGAGAGCTGACTGACCTTTGAAGTCTAGAGCGTCAATCTCTCGTGCTCGTTTGCCCAGCAAAGTCGATTCTGTAGCCTGTTGTTCTGCCATCCTAGCGAGTCCCAAGTCGAGCGGGCAGGCAATTTGGGAGGAGTGAGAGAGGCGCGTCCAAGGCTTCTTTGGCTCTTACCGCTCGTTGCTACTCTCTCTTAAAATGGATCTCAGTTCCAATTCGACTAGACCGTTATATTCCATCCTCCGAATCAAGCGCAAGCTGACGAGCTTACAATCCCCCTTGGACGCCCTATTGATTGACCCCTCGTCCTCCTCGTCCTCCTCGTCGGCTAACAAACGGCGGCGTACAGCACCTGCAACACCTACACCATCTACTTCACCAGGCATCTTCCACTTTGCAGCTACCGTCCCTCTCTCCTCCTTCAACGACGCCAAAGAGACTCGTCTCTTGAAAGAGCACATCTCTGCTCGATTACATCATCCCACCACCCGCTCTGCCCCCTCCACTCCCACTTCCGCCCGCAAGGGACCCTCTTCAGCAGCCTCCCTTCAGCTTCGCCGTCCAGCCTCAGGATCAGGATCAGGAGCCGAGAGCCCTCAACTCAAGAAACAGCAGAGGCTACAAGGGTTCCATCAAGAAGGAAAGAGGGCGAGGTATAGGATTATCCAAAGGCAGAGGAGCAGCCTTGGCGCTTTTGGTGGGGAGGGAGGGGAGCAGCAGCACCAGCAGCAGGAGAGCGAGGGAAGGAACAAGAAAGTGGATCTGAGTGAGGGCGCTAGAGGAGCGGGGAGACCGCCCGTGGTCATGTACGTTCCCGTTTTCCCTCTTTCTACCATCATCCCCCCCCCCTGTCCCTCTCGGCAGCTTCCCATCCCCGCTCCTCGCCCGGCCGAAGCGCCCACTCCTCTGCGCCGAGCTCGCCTTCCTCCTCCCCTTCCCTCACCACAACCTGCTAACCTCACTCCCTTCTTTTCGCTCTCTACCCTACCCCTCGACTCGACAACAACAGGTCCTCCGCCGTCCTCGCCTCTCAACGCGCCGCCGCCTTACAAGCCGCCGTCGAGGACCAAATGCGCATCTATGATGCGGTGGAGGAGGAGGAGGAGTCACTCACTCCCAAGCATCTTGCCCATCTGTGCGTTTCTTACTAGTTATTTCTGGGTCGAGGTCAAGAGGGAGAAAGGGAGAAACCGAGACAAGCTGACCTATCGCCGCGCCGACGCCGACGCCGAAAACACAGCCTCCCCTCCTCCTCGGCCAAGGGCAAGAAGGAGGTCGACGAGGACGAGGAGATGACGAGTCAGTTTGCTACAATGTTGGAGGAGTACCTTACTCGTGAGTTCTGCTTATCCCTATCCCCGTTATCGAGCTTCGGTGGCAGAGGCTCGGCGCTGCGCTGCGCTGCGCTGACTCGCTCTTCCCTCCTCCCCCTCTCCTCCCCCCCCTCTTTCACCCACCAAAACGCACCTTCATTTCTCTGTACCATACCATCTGCTTTCGCTCGCTCGCTCTCTAGTGCAAGACACCCCCTCCACCACCACCACCGTCTCGTCTCTCCCTCGGCGCGCGCCCTCCCCTCCGCCTCGCGTCCCTGCACCCGAAGAAGACGAGGAAGGCGAGTACGTGTACGACGTTTACTACCGCGATTTGCGCTCTACTCCTCCTCTTGCTTTGGCGGGGGGAGCGCTCGGCGTGGGAGCAGCGCTGGGAGGCGCAGGAGGAATGGGGATGGATGTGGCCGGGTTGGAGGGGCTCAAGAGGGTGGGAGAGCTGTGAGTTCTTTCTCTTCTTGCTCGGTGTTTTGATTCTTCTCTCGTTGCGGAGTGGGAGTGGGAGTGGGTGGGCTGAGGGAGAGGTCGGGCAGAGTGAGAGGGGCAGGGCGCTGACCTCGTCTCTCTTTTTTCCTCTCTCTCTCTCCTCTCTCTCTCTCCTCTCTCCTCTCACCTTCTCGCCGCTCCACTCCCTCGCCCGCCCGCCCGCCCTCCTCCCCATCGCTCGAACCGCTCACTTCACGATCTTCGACCGACCGACCGACTGCGACCTCCCTCGCAGAGCCGGCCTCGAAGACGATGAGATCCTAGCGGACGAGGGCGAGATGAGCGAGGAAGAGGTGGATGAGGATGATCAGGATAGTAATGGTGCGTTTCTCTCTTGTTCTTGCTCCCTCTCTCGCTCTCTTGGTCTGGCTTGAGGGTGGGGAGAAGGAGGAGGAGAGCTGAGGCGAGGGCGAGGAATGGACCCCTTCGCTGTAGTTAAAACATATTTCGATTCGCTCGACCGCTAACCCCGTCTCCCTACCACTCCTCGCACGCTCGCTCGCTCGCTCTCCTTACCTCCGCCCTCTTCTTCGCCCCATCTCTCCTCTCTTCCTCGCTCCTCTCCCTGCTCTCCCAAACAGAGGAGAACGACTACCGCAACGACTATCCTGATGGGGAGGACCAGGAGAGTGATTTCTCGGGCGACGGCGAGGGACGAGGGGGAGGGTGGGGCGGGGGAGGGACAGGGGGAGGGGATAGTAGTGATGAGGAGTGGTGAGAGTTGGTGATAGCAATGAGGTTGGTGAGTGTTTGATGCGCGGGAGAGGTGGGAGAGCGAGGAGCGGAGAGGAGCGGAGGGACGGCGCTCGCTCGGCGCTCGTCTCGGCTCTAGCTTTCGGTCCTCTTGACACTCGCAGTTATGTTCTCGGTTCCCCTTTCTGAGCGAGATGGCGGCTTATTCTTGGGGGCGACACGCTGTAAGCTGGGGCTCGCTTCGCCGCCTGCTTCGTCCACGGCTCTCGACTCGGCTAGGCGCTCCGCGTCGTGTGGCCTCGTAGCTGGGGATCTACCTACAAGCCACCGCTGCTTCTGCTCACGTAACGACCTTTGCCGAAACTTTGAACCTGCCTCTGCAGTCCCGGTAGGGCACGAGCTCGGCGCTGCTCGGCGAAGACGGCGCCGAGCGACTTCCAACGGGTCTGGGAGAGAGCCGTCACCCCGTCGCGTATTAGTGAATATGAAGCTTACTCGTCAAAGCGAGATCCTTGCAAGGAAGTCATCTGCAGCACAGCCCTCGTCGACAGGCGCCCTCGGCGCTTCGGTTCAGGCTAGCTGAGCTTCAAAAGCAGCGTGGGGCAAATGCTGGGCTATACAGACCTTCAAACTACTTCAAGGATGCGCTGCCGACTTGCAAGCGAGCAGTCAGACAGAGCGAGGCGAGACTGAGGTCGCGCCGCTAGCTTCAGCGCTTCGAATGGGCGCCCTCCGAGGGTTGGCTCCGACCTCGACTCGTCACAAGACTGCTCTCGCCTACAGCGCTTCAAGGCGACTCCAAAGCTCGAGGATCGGCGCTGGCTTGCCGCTAGGATACACATTCGCGCTTTCTCGAGCTCCCCCGCCCCGTTTCCCCGTCCACTCAAGATCGGCACACCTGCGTCTCGCTCTTCACGGCTACATGGCGACTCCTCGTACAGTCAAGGAGAGGTTCTCGAGGAGTAAGACGGGCTGCTTTCAATGTCGCAAGCGCAAGAAGGTGAGCTACAGAGTTGCCAGGCGGTTTGTGGAGAAGAGGGGAAGGGGTGGAGGTTCATGCGGGTCACCTGGGGAGTAGAGGAGCGACTGGGCTACAGAGCAGCATGAGTGGACTGGGAACGCACGCTTCTCGCTGCTATACAGTACCAAGAGCGGCGTAGATGCCTGAACGCTCATCCTCATATCGAAGCGCGGCAAGAGGCTGACCCTCATCTCCTACTCTCCTACAGGCTTGCGACCAGCTGTTCAACGCGCAGAACGTCTGCCAACGATGCGAGATTGGAGGTATCGAATGCCATCGTGATAGGATCAATTCGCCGACGCTCAAGGGGACTTCGCAGTTCGCTTCCTTCAACCCCAAGCACTTCCCCTCCGCCTCGACTTCAACTTCAGCTTCCTCCTCCTCCTACAATGCCGGTCGTACACCCTCCGCATCCTCGCCAACTACCAGCGTCAGCCGGTTCGAAGCCTCCAGCCCGGCGCTGTCGGCCAGGTCGTTGGGATCCAGCGTCGCCTCCTTCTCCCCGCCAATCTCCTCACAATCACTACCAACGACTCTCACACGCCCGCGCCCTCCCTCACCTCAGCCCCCGGCCATCTCCTTCGCACCCCTCAAGTCCATCAACCCCGCCCTACCCCCACCGTCCGATTTCGGCGCCGAGTTCTTCTCGCTCTTCAGCACCACTCTTCCACCGGCCATGCCTCCGGTGGGCTTTGCTTGGTCGCAGGTGGTGAGCGATATGTTTGAGGGAGGTCGCATGCATGTTAGGCAGTCGGCATCGGAAGCGAGGATTCGGGAGTTGGGCGACGAGGGAGACGAGCCCGTGGACGACGCTCAGGACGTCAACGAGACGCTCACGCTTTGTGAGTTCGCTTGCGCTGCTTTGGTTTCACTCTCCTTATATTGCCGACCGCTGACCACGCTGCGCAACAGACGCCGCTCTCGACGACGAAGGCTTCTCGGGATTCGACCTTCGCTCGCGCAGTGCCATCAGCGACCGCTACATGGCCCTCATCTGCGATTACGATGTTAGCACCGCTGCCTGTATGGCGTTTGCATCGGGCGTACGAGCAAGGAGGCTACCGCCGACTGCGACGAAGGCCAGAGCGAGGTTGATCGCTCAGGCGGCGGCGTTCTACAGCAAGGCGTTGCAGGATCTGCAGATGGGGCAGTACCCTCTGGAGGCTCAGCTGATCGCCTCGATGGATCTGACGTACCATCAGGTGAGTCTGTCAGATCGCTCTCCCCGCTCGGCGAGAGCTGACCTCAGCCTTCTCCCTCAGATTGAGATCTACGGCCCCTCGGCATACTACTCCTCCCTCACCCTGACCGACATTCTTCTCACCTCTGCCCTTGGACCTCGTCCCCGTCCCTACTCGACCGCCATGCAAGGGGTGCTCAATTTCCTCCTCCGAGGCCACGCCTACCGGGACGTGATGCGCGCTCTAGCCCTCGGCAACCGCACCACCCTCTTCGACTTCCGACTACCACTCGACGGCGGGTCGCCATTGCCGACCTTCACCGTCTTTGGCGACATCACCATCGAGGGCGAGAGCACTTTCATGGACGGCTTGCCTGCGAGCATGGTCGTCTTTTTGGCCGAGATCTGCAATCTCAAGCAGGAGGAAGAGGTGTTGGGGAGGATGGAGTTTAGGAGGAGGGCAGAGGCGCTGGAAAGGAAGATTATAGAGTGGGAGCCGTTGGAGTCGGCGCTGGTGGGAGCGAGGTTGGAGGAGTTGGAGGCGATTACGACGAAGGAGATGTGGCGATGTGTGAGTTGTGACTTGCTCTGTACTGTTTGAGGAATCGCTCTCTGACTCATCTCGTCCTTTATCGCATCACAGGCCGCTCTCATCAACATCCGAACGATGCTCTACCACCTCGGCTCCCTCCACCTCTCGATCCGACAAGCCCTCAAGCAGCTCATCACCTTCGGCATTCTTCCACCCAATCCTTCCTCTGCTCCTATCTCTTCTACCTCACCTCAAATCAGTCCCAGCGCCGTCATGGAGCGCGCGGCACCGTGGTTCTTCGCTGCGACGGTCGCCGTGAGCGATGAAGATCGGACGATTTGTCGACGGGCTTTGGAGATGACTGTGGGAGCTTCGAGGTAGTGAGTTGAGCGGGTGTGCTTGCCCTCGAGCCTTCACTGACTGCAGCTCCTTCTTCCCTCCTCCTCCTCCTTCTCCGCCCTCCTGCTCCCCTTCCCCCCTTCTCTCCTCGCCTCCTCGCCGACTTGCGCCGTCACCTCGACCCTCGATCACCTTCTCCTCTCCTACAGCTTCGCTGCCGGCAACCTCCTCAACTCCGCGGAGCGTATCTGGGAGCTCACGGATACGGGAGACGGGAACTCGATTGATTGGCGCCGAGCTCTTGAGAGGGAGGGGAGATGTGTATCATTCGCTTGGAGTAACGCTTAGCGTGTTGTAACATGCATGTATCACTATGTTCCCTGAGGAGATGTCGGGCGAGATAAGGGACCGGCAGTCGCGGCGGCTGTAAGCTGAGCCGAGATCCCCACTTCCGGTCGCTCGCTCGCTTCTTGCGCTGCTTCTCGCACTTGACTCTGCATTCCAGCATGGTCTTCTATCAACCTGGCGTAACGGAACACAATCTCCCTTACGACCCCTTCAAGGCCTGCGTTGTCCCTCGGCCAATCGGCTGGATTTCCACCACCAACTCAGATGGCTCGCACAACTTAGCTCCCTACTCGCAGTTCAACAACCTCTCGTTTGATCCGCCGATGGTGATGATCAGTGCCAATCAACAGCCTACGAGCGAGGGAGGCGATCGCAAGGACACGACGAGGAATATTGAGCGAACGGGGGAGTTTAGCTGGTCCTTGGGTGAGTCCTGGATGATATGAAAGCTGTTCTACGACCTATCGCTGACTTGTGAGTTCGCTCGGGTCACTTTCAGCAACCTACGACCTTCGCGAGGCCGTCAACATCTCGGCCGAGCAAGTTCCGTACGGCATGGACGAGTTTGAGCTCGCAGGGTTGACGAAACAGTACGGAGAGCTAGTAAAGTCCCCGATGGTGCAAGAGTCGCCCGTCAAGGTGAGCCTTCGCGCCTGTAGTCACGGCGAGGCCGATCTGACGGCTCGCTCGGCGATAAGTCGTTTCGATCCGACTTCGCTGATTCTGCCCTCGTCTGTTCCTCAAGTTTGAGTGCAAGTATCATAGCACTCTAAGGCTTCCGGGGAATGGCCCAATGGGCACTGTTGACGTGAGTTTGCCTCCCCTTCCCCCGTCATCTTCGGCGCCGAGTAGCTGACCCTTGCTTTGCTCTTCTTTCAGGTCATCATTGCGCAAGTCATCGGCATCCACATCGACGACCGAGTGTTGACTGATGGCAAGGTCTACATTAGCAAGACGGTCCCTATCGCTCGATGCGGCTACTGGCAGGTGAGCCAAGGGGACCCGACTTCGCCGAGATGTGGTCGTCTCGCCGTATGGTCGCTGATCGCATCTCGCTCGACCCTATCAGTACGGTGTCATTCGTGAGACATTTGAGATGCGGATCCCCGGAGACCCGCGCATTCGTGCCGGCTTAGAAGGCTCGGCGAAGTTGAACGGCGAGATGACGGCTGGAGCGTACAAAGCAGACGAGGGCGCCGAGTAAACTCACAAGTAGCGCCCACGAGGTGTAAAAGCATCAACAGGACTTTCCAATACATATACTGCGAGGCCAAGGCTACAAACCCATGCGAACGCCGAGCAACGACCCAATCGCTTCCTTGCCTCACGACATGATCCCATAGTACACCGAGGCTCCTCGTCGACGAAGGGCCTTGCCCCACCAGATCATTGGGAAGATGGTGAGGTTGACGGCGACGGTACAGCCAGCGGCGCAGATCGACCAGTTGCGAAGGCCGAGGTTGGCGACCCACGGATTGATGATGTAGCCCTGCAGGGATGGGAAGGCGGTCAGTAGGGGAAAACGGAAGGGGGAAAAGGAGCGGCTGAAGGAGGAGAGAGGACGAAGGGAGAGGAGGCGAGACTCACAAAGCCGAAGGAGAGCGCCATTGAGGGCATGAGGACGGCGATCATGTAAGGCGATTGATCATTGTGCATGCTGTGAGACTCGCCAGCGTGCTTGCCGCTTGCGGGAGGGGTGAAGTCGTGGAAGACGTCGAAGAGGTAGTTGAGCGAAGCGGCGGTTCCCCAGGAGCCGAAGACTGGGAGCGAGAACGAGCGCCGAGTCAGCTCTGAGCGGTAAGAGAGACGCAAAGGGAAAGAGAAGGTACGTACCGGTCGAGATACCCATGCCAAAGACGTAGACGAACCAGTGGGCGTTGTAGTAAGGTCCAAGACCCATGCAGAGGAGGCCGGCGGGCATGAAGAGGAAGAGGGGGAGGCAAAGCCACAGCTTGTGCTCGGGCTCGCTGATGCCGCCGTTGCGCTTTGCCATGTAGATGGTCCACCGATCGCTCATCCAGCCGAAGAGGATTGTGCTGCCAAAGGGAGGAGGTCAGCCTCGGCGCTCGGTGCTCGGGCTAGAGGCGACGAAGCTCACCCAGGAATGGTCATGAGAGTAGGGGAGAGGTAAGTGAGTCCGATGCTAGAAGTGCCGAAAAGGTAGGGCGGCGGAGCGAGGATCGAAGCGGTGAGGGCGTTCATGACTGGTTCGGCGAAGGCAAAGGTCAGCTCTGAGCAAGGCGTGAAGAAGGTGCAGGAGCTGCTCACTGTTGAAAGTGACTTGATACCATCCGTACTGGAGTCCGCACCACCAGACAATAGGGAGACGTAGCATCGCGATCGGCTGCCAGCCAGATTGCTTGATGGCGGCGCGAGGTTGAGGGTGGCGAGTGATGAGGCGCATACGATGGAACCAGCTGGTGGGAGGCTTGACCTCTACGACGTGCGAGACGGCTGCTACCTTGCTGTCGTCGGTGGAAGTGGCTACAGTTGGCGTTCGGTGGAAGGTCGTCTCCTCCATGGTGAGCGCCGAGAAGACGAAGCAGAGGAGGATGAAGCCGCCGGCAAAGTTCTACACGAGGACGAGGAGGGATGTTAGCCCAGCTCTCGTGCTGAGCAGCCTCTGCGAATCCCAGAAGCTACTGCTGAGCGGCCTCTTGGAACTTACGAACACAGCGTGAACGCCCATCCCGCCGTAGATGTAGGCCCCGACGAGGGGAGCTAGAAGTGTACCAGCGTACAAACAACCGACGTAGATAGACATGGGAGTAGCGCGTTGATGGAGGAAGAAGACGTCGGCGATGGAGATCTCGGTGAGGGAGAAGATGGGACCACCAGCAACTCCGAACAAGGCGCAGCGAGCGTTCCACTCAGCGCCGCTGGTGATGTAAGGCGACCAGAAACAAAGGGCTGCACCGAGCAACATGGATAAAAGGTAGACGAGACGCTTGCCGTAGGCGGCGGCGATAGGGTTGGTGAGGAGGGGGGTGAAGCCGACGAGGAGGAACTGGATGCCGACGGCTGTAGATGAGCAGGGTCAGCCACCGAGGTACAGGAGAGGAGAATCCTTGTGTATCTCACCCTGGTTTAGGTTGGGAATAGTGATGCCCGAGCCTTCGGAGTAGGGGACGTAGATGGAGAAGAGGCAGCCTGAGGGGATTTGGAGGTGGTCAGCGTTGCAGAGAGGGCCCTGTTGCAGCGCTTACCAGTAGAATAGCCCATGCTAAGGGTGAACAACAGAACGTTGGCGAGCGAGAGGTTCTTGCGGGCTGCAGACCACTACGAAGGCCAATTTGAAGGGGAGGGGTCAGCGGTCGGCGCGCGGGTCTGTAGCTCAGCAGCTGCACGAGGGTCACTCGTAGACGCAGAGTCGCTTTGTATGACTATCAACTCACGTTCAGCGGGTCCTCGGGGTCTGTGGAGGGCGCGGGGGAGAGCAAAAGCTCCCCGCCCGAGATGTCGTTCCCCTCCGAGTCGAAGAGGCGTACAGTGCCCGGGACGAGGTCGTTGGCAGCGTGTTGAGCATGGTGATTAGTACTGTCCATCCCTTTGATGCTGTGCGAGTCGGACATGGCCTTGAAGAGGGTACAAGGGATGAGGAAGAAGGGAGAGAGAAGGGTCAGCTGCGATTCAAGCTCGCTCTTCTCCAACCTCCAACGCGGGGCACAGCCGCCTATCTCGAAATCGGGTCTACTTCGCTCTCCACTTCTGCTCACCTGTCGTTCGGGGAGACTGTTCAGCCAGGAGGACAACCTGGGGTCGATATGCAGCTTCCCAGCCTTCTGCGCACGCTCAAATCGACTGCAACTTGCCGTCAAGCGCGAGCGGTTTGAGACCTTCCTGATCAAGGCTTCAAGCGCGCTCCTCCTCATGTGATACGAGGTCGGCGGAACAGCTTGACATCTGCAAGTGGGGTTCAACCAGTCGGTACGCGCGCCGAACGAGTCGAGAAGGACGAGGCCCAAGCGCTCACCGGCTCTTCTCCTCTGCCCCTCGCCTTCCAAGCAGCTTCAGCTCCCCTTCCCTGCACCATGGCTACCCTCATCACCCACGCCAAGATCTTCACAGCAGACCCAACTCTCGATGAGCTGTACGATACCCTCCTCGTCGACCAAAACGGACGAGTTCGCTTCGTAGGAGACGAAAGTCAGGCTCAGTCGGCGCTCGCTTCCCTCGAGACCAAGGAAGTCACCAAAATCGACATGGGCGGCAAGGTCATCATTCCTGGTATCATCGACGCCCATTCTCACCTCTCCATGATGGGCGGCGCGCTCCTCAAGCCCGACCTCGTGCGCTGCCGCTCGCTCGCCGAGATCAAGCAGAAGCTCCTCGACCACCACGCTCAAAGACCCTTTCGTCCTCGTCTTCTCGGTCGAGCATGGCTCTTCCATACCCTCGTCGACGCCGATGGAGTCCTCCAGCGCCCTCACCGAAGGATCCTCGACGAGCTCCTCCCCGGCCTTCCCATCTACCTCGACGCCGCCGACCTTCACTCCATCTGGGTCAGCACCGCCGCTCTCGACGAGATGGGAGTCACCAGGGACACGCCTGATCCGAAGGGAGGGCGATGGGAGAGGGACGAGGACGGCGAGCTCACTGGACTCGTGCAGGAGACGCCGGTTGTCGAGACGGTGTGGCCCTTCCTCGCCAACCAACTCTCGGAGAAGGAGCGCGATGACGCTTTCGACGCCATGTTCGCCGCCTACCTCGGCACCGGCGTGACTGGAGCCATCGACATGGCGATGGAGACCGCCGACTTGGAGGCGCTGGAGAGGGCTTTCGATCGCTACGGAGGCTCGCTACCGCTACGAGTCGCCGCTCACTGGATCGTCTCGCCCGTGGGAACGGATCAAGATCGCCTCGCTCACGTCGCCGCTGCCGTCAAGCACCGAGAGCGACTCGCTCCCTACGCTCCCTTCCTCCGAGTCTGTGGCATCAAGATCATCGTCGACGGAGTCATTGACAGCTGTACGGCGTTCATGAAGGTGAGCTCTTCATCAAGATTCGAGGCGAGCGTGCTCGAACGAGTCGCACCAGCTCCGAGCGCGCTTTGGGCTTCGCCGAAAGGGCTTCGGCTGACCTGCCTACCTCACCTACTTGCAGGAGCCCTACTCGGACGGATCTCGCTCCGACCCCATCTGGACTCTCGAGGAGCTCCTTCCCGTCGTCCTCGCCGCCGACAAGGCCGGCCTTCAGATCGCACTTCACGCCATCGGAGACGGCGCCTGCACGGTCGCCCTCGACGCTCTGGAGCGAGCCTTCAAGATCAACGGACCTCGTCTCGACCGCCGACACCGTCTCGAGCACATGGAGGCCATCTCGGAGGACGACATCAAGCGTCTCGCCGCTCTCCAGGTCACCGCTTCCCTCCAACCTGTCCACGCCGACCCTCTTATCGCTCCCAATTGGCACTCTATGCTCGGCCACGACGATCGCTGCAAGAGGCCTTTCCCATGGCACGAGTTCCGAGAACACGGAGTTGCCATCGCCCTCGGAACCGACGCTCCTACCGCACCTTACGAGTCCATGCCCAACCTGTACGTCGCCACCACTCGGCGCTCGGCGCTCGAGCCCGACATGCCCTGGCCGCCTCCAGCCCTTCCCATCCTCGCCGAGATGGAGCACTTCTGCTTCTCGCTCAAGGATGCCCTCGTTGGAGCGACAAGAGGAGCGGCGCACTCTTGCCATTCGGATCATGAGGTCGGAACCCTTTCGCCGGGGATGTTGGCCGACTTTGCTGTGCTTTCGATTGATCCGTTCGCGGATGGAGTGGAGGTGTTGGCGAGGGCGCAGGAAGCTGTAGTAGAGACATGGGTCGCGGGAAGGAAGGTCTATAGTCGGGCTTGAGCGGTTCGCCGTTGAGCCCATGGTGAGGATGTGAGGAGCTGTCATGGAGCTTTCAGCAGTCGAAGATGTATAGTAGGCACGGTTTGGAGAGGTTGTAACACATCTGCTTCGCTAGCCAGACTCGACTTCGGCGGCGAGCTTGTATGTAGGGCCGAACTTCGAAGAGGCATCTCGGCGCAATGGAAAGAGGACAGCTCGCGGGGTTGTTTACGGGGTCGTAAGAATGTACAGCAACAGAAAACGAATGTTATTCCCACGCAGCTTTGACCCAGCCCTGCATCCTCTTGCCCAACGGCTTCTTGACATCGTCAATGCTCCGCTCGACGTCCGAGCTCTGCCAACGCTCACGCATGCCCGAGAAGTCCATTTGGTCGAGACTGTGAAGGTAGGGAGAGACGGTCAGCTCGAGAGCGAGGTGTGTGAGATATTTGAAGAATGACGCACGAGATGATGCTGGTCTTCTTCCAGAATTTCCAGAAGAAGTAGAGGCCGATGTAGAGGGGGATGAGGATGTAGGAAGCGACAAAGCTGGAGGCGTCGAAGGGTTGGTTGCCAGCGAGGAAAAGCTCGAACCCTGAGAGAAGGAAGTGGCGGCAGAGGTCAGCGAGTGCGTGAAGGCGAGACGCCAAGCAGCGAGGGGAGAGCATCGGCGAGAAGGAGCGCAACATACCGTTAAAGAAGGTGATAAGGAGAAGCATGGTGAGACCGAAGTATGATAGGTAAGGTTGGAGAGGTGCACGGTCTGAGAGGCAACGAGATCAGCGAGCTGACCGGCAGCGAGCGAACGCCGAAACTCACAAGGGAAGAGCGAGAGATCGATGCCTTGGCGCAGGTAGCCAGCGCGGAAGCGGAGATATGTTATGAGGATGGCGATCCACGCCAAGATACAGGAAATGGCGGAAAGGGTGTAAAGCCCTGTGAGCGGAAGGAGGTCAGCTGTCGGCCGAGGGAGAGTCGGCCAGATTTGGCTTACAGTTGAAGACGGTCGCACCGCTGTTGGATAGGTTCATGTAGGCGAGGCATCCGAAGAGGGCGGTGAAGGCCACGGCGACGTAGGGCACTCCTCGCTTGTCGACGCGGGCGAGGATCTGAGGCGCCTGTCGGTCGACGGCGAGTCCGTAGATAGTCCTAGAAGCAGCGTAAAGGTACGACGTGCTGGCGCTGTACGTCGAGAGCAAAATGACAGCGTTGATTACTGAGGCGAGGGATTTGACGCCGGCAAGCTCGAGAGCGATGACGAAGGGAGAGGCTACAGCGCTCTCCTCCTCCGAGAGCAGGTTCGGGTTGGTGTAAGGGACGGTGAGTCCGATGACGAAAGTGCCGCCGACGTAGAACACGAGGATTCGCCACTGCGAGAGAGCGAGCCGAGGTCAGCGTCAGGAAAATCCAGAGCCGAGGTCAGCGTCAGCAAAATCCCAGTGGTCCGGTGCTCTGGTAGAGTACGCTAAGCAGCGAAGATACGCACGAAGACGGTCTTGATGGCACGTGGAACAGTCTTGTGAGGGTTGTTCGACTCGGCGGCGGAAAGGGCGATGACCTCGACTCCTCCGAACGAGAACGCCGAGTTGAGAAAGGTCGACCAGAACGCTAAGAAGCGACCAGTTGCGCCGGGGACTGATGAGAAAGCGACTCGGTCAGCGAACGGCTCGGCGAGAAAGGATCACTGAGGGGCTTCGGCGAAGGGCAGTCGAGCAGGCGCGCCGGCGAAGGGCGGTCAAAGGCAGCAGAGGAAGAACGTACTATCATCGAGTTGCGCAAAGGGTCCAGGGTCCAACCAGTAACGGAAGCCGAGACGGTCGTGGGTAGGCGTGCCGCCGAGGTCGATAACGAGACCGGCGAGGAGGAGTCCGAGCACGGAGAGGACCTTGAGGGAGGCCATCCTGAGAGGGGAGGGGTCAGTTTGCTGGGCTTGCTGGTGACATGTAAGTGTCCCAGTAGCTCACCAGAACTCCTGTGGAAGATAGGAAGTCAGCGCAAGCCCATCTTCGGCGATCTCTCAAGTCGACTCACCTGCTCTCCATACACTCGTACAGGGCAAAAGTTGACGGCGGTGATGGCGAAGAGGAAGAGGGAGATCCAGACGGCGACGTTTGTGGTTGTATCCCAGTAGCTGATGACGAGAGCGCCTGCGACGAGTTCGGCGGGAACAGTAACGGCGAGGCCGCCCCAGTAGTTCCAACCGACCGCGAAGCCGAGGGCGGGATCAAAGAACCGACTGGCGTGATAGACGAATCCTCCCGAGAGAGGGAAGAGGGCCGCAATCTCTCCAACGGCCGTGATAACTGAGTAGGTGACGGCGCCCATCGCCGAGTAGCCGAGCAGAAGACCGACGGGTCCACCCGTGTTGAGGGCTCCTCCGGTCCCTACGAAGAAGCCTGATCCTATGATGCCTCCGACAGCGACTGGTGGTGGGAGGACGAAGGCGAGAGGGCAAGGTAGCGAGGGAGCAGCGGACGGAGATGAACGGGAGGAAAGGGAGACGGGAAGGGTCAGTGCGCTGCTCTACAAGGCTGCAAAGTTGCAGCAGAGTTGCTTGCTGTACTGGACTCACTCATGAGGACGTGGCGGTCCTGCAAGCCTCGCTTCACCTGCTCCTCACGGTCTGCCGGCGGCTGAGTTGCCTCGACGACCCCCGACTGTGTAGCATCCTTGCCGCCGACTGGTTCGCCCAGCTTGCTATCCTTGGTAGCAGAGTGTCCTGATGATTCGGTGGACATGCAGAGCGGAGAGTGCGAATTGTCGAGAAGGGAGAGATAAGGAAGCAAAGAGAGGAGCAGCGGGGGATTCGTCGGGTTTTCTCTGCTCGCTGCGAGGTCAATGCAGCGGACGAGGTGCACGCTGAATAGCTGCCGTACGGGCCGCGTGATGCTAATTGTGGGGCAGCCGTTATCAAGTGGTGGAATTTCTCTGCCACTTTCAATGCTTTTCCGACCGCCTGGCGGGTCGACTTGGCCTTTGCTGGCGGCGATCGAGGCTCAAGAGCTAAGAGTCGACTCTTGCTCTCTCTTTCTCTTACTCCACACTCGTACATCAGCGTCGTCCACCATGTCGCATCTTTCATCGCACCACGCCTCAAGTACCTTCGCTACCCCTAGTCGCGCCACCTCCAAGACCACGGCGCTTCATCCTCTCGCTGCCCTTACGCCCGATGAGCTCACCACCATGTCGCGGGTCGTCAAGTCCTACAACGCCAGCAAGACTTGTCTCTTCCGTCGTCTTCTCTTGATTGAGCCTCCCAAGGCCGAGGTAGTCCCCTACCTCGAGGCCGAGCTCTCGGGAGCTCCCCTTCCTCCCGCTCCCATGCGCCGCGGTCAGGTGAGTTGCTCTCTACGTTTCGGGCTACAGAGCACTACTGACTTTACTTCTTTCACAGGCCCTCTTCTACTTCCAAGGCGAGCAGGACTTTATCGAGGCTCTCGTCGACATCACGAGGGGTACCATGCTCGGCCAGCGTATCCTTCCCGACGAGCACGGCCCTGGAGACGACGACGAGGTCATCGAGATCGGAAAGTGAGTTCTTGCACAACTCACAGCGGTAGAGGGAGCTCGGAGCCAAGCTCGGCGTTCCTTTCGGCGCCCTTCTCTCGATCCACCGCTGACCCTGGGTTCTCCTACAGCAAAGCGCTGGCTTCTCCCATGGTCAAGGCTGAGATCGAGCGTCTTCAACTCCCCGAGGGCTGCGAGGTCATCCCTGAGCCTTGGCCTTACGGCTCGGACGACACTCCCACCCCTACGAGGCTCTCTCAAGTCTGGTTCTTCCTCAATTACGCCCACAACAAAGATCATCCAAGCGCGAACTTTTACAGTCACCCAATTGACTTCAGCGCTGTCGTCGATATCGCGACAATGGAGGTTATCAGGATCGACAGGATGCCCGTCGACGGCGAGATCGAGATTTCGACGGATCCCAACGCTCGTTTCCGCCCCAACCCCGACTGCGAGTACGCTCCAGATCTTCTCCCCGGTGGAGTGCGTCAGGACTTGAAGCCCCTCCACATCTCGTGAGTTGCTTTGGCCGTTTTCCTTCCCTCGCAGCTCGGTTTTCCTTCCTCTCGGCTCGGCGCGGCTTCGCTCTCGTACTCTCGTCCTTCTGACGTTGACCTGACCTCTCTACTCAACTACAGGCAACCTGAGGGTGTATCATTTACTGTCGGAGACGATGGCGAGACCGTCAAGTGGCAGAAGTGGGAGTTCCGCGTCTGCTTCGACGTTCGCGAGGGCATGATCCTCCGTAACGTCAAGTACGATGGCCGCCCCATCTTCTACCGTCTTGCACTCAGCGAGATGTGCGTACCCTACGGCGACCCTCGTGCTCCTGTGCACCGCAAGAGCGCCTTCGACCTCGGTAAGTCTTCCCCGGCGACTGAGCTGCTCGGCGACTCGGCGCTGACTCTGAGCTTTGAACAGGCGAGTGCGGAGCCGGTCAGACTGCCAACAACCTTCAACTGGGATGTGACTGCCTCGGTGTTATTCATTGCGAGTCCCATCACTTCCTCTCCTCCGTGCTGGCCTCGAGCTCATTCTTCTCCGCTCGCAGACTTCGACGGAATGGGCACTTCCCTCGATGGACGCCCCGTCAAGATTCCCCACGCCATTTGCCTTCACGAGCAGGTGAGTTAACGTCTGGCTCGGCTCGACATTTGGCGTCGAGGAGTTGCTTTCGGCGAGCAAAGGCTTACGCTCGGCGCTGACCTTCTGCCTTCTCAACATAGGACGCCGGTCTCGGATGGAAGCACACCAACATTCGCACTGGAAGAGCTGATGTCACTCGCGCTCGCGAGCTCGTCTTCCAGCTGATCGTCACCGTCGGCAACTACGAGTGAGTTTCAAGCTCGCCGAGCAGCTTTACCGCTCGCAAGCTTCATCTCACGGTGACTGACTCGCTCATCTTCCCTCATAGATACGCTCTCTACTTCGTCTTCGACACGGCTGCCACCCTCCACTACGAGATCAGGGCTACCGGCATCTTGTCGGTCACCCCCGCCGACGCTACCGCCGACTTCTCCAAAACCGCCTTCGGCACCGTCGTGGCCGATGGAGTCTTCGCTCCTCATCACCAGGTGAGCAGCTTTCTCAATAGTGTACACTCGCAACTCCGAGCTAACGTCCCTTCCTCTACAGCACCTCTTCAACCTCCGTATCGACCCCGCCATCGACGGCTACCGAGACAACGCGGTCGTCTACGACGACGTCTACGCTATGAAGCGTGACGAGCGGAATCCCCACGGTGTCGGATTCGAGGTCAAGCAGACGAAGGTGCAGAAGGAGTCCGCTTTCGACCTCGACTGGAACACAAATCGAGGTGAGTCGCCGAGCACCTTCTGATCCGAGTTCGAGCGCGGGAGCTGATCGGCTCCTTTCTTCTCATTTAGTCGTCAAGATGATTAACCCCAACAAGGTCAACAGGTTCTCGGGCAAGCCCGTCGGCTTCAAGATCATGGGTTCGTTTCTCCCCCACCCTCTGCTCGCTTCTTCTCGCTGACATGTCCGCTACAGCTCCCCCTACTCAGCTCGGCCTCGCCGATCCCACCTCCATGCACAACATCCGCGGCGAGTTTACCAACAACCACGTTCACGTCACCAAGTACTCCGACTCGGAGCTCTGGGGCTCGGGCGAGCACTTGTGGCAGAGTCGCGGAGGCAAGGGAGGATGCAGGACTTGGGCCGGCAGGGGCAGGCCGCTCGAAAACGACAGCGTCGTCTGGTTCACTCTTGGCTTCACCCATACGACGAGGAGTGAGGACTGGTGAGCCTTCTTCGCTTCTTTCGCTTTCGCTCCCATCGCCGAGCATCCGCTGACCTCGCTCCTCTTCCTCACCAGGCCCGTCATGCCCTCAGAGCACTTCCGCATGTCGTTCAAGCCGGTCGGCTTCTTCGAGCAGAACCCCGCCATCGATGTTGCTCCTTCGCAGCAGCACGCCAACCAGTCGCGCTACGCTTTCCCCGACCAGGAGGCTCCCGTCAAGCCTTGCTGCCACCTTTAATCGCTTAGCACATGATGTAGAATATCTAGCAGTTTCGTTTTGCACTTCAGTGATATCGTCCTCGCAGCTTTTGACCTTCGAACTCCGGCGAAGCTGTGTCCCCTCTGCTCGGCGCAAGGCCTGAGCGTGACATTACAAGGGCAGCGAGAAGGCGCTTGCTCCACGGGTGCCGAGCGGGGTGCCGACTTATACTTACCCGCTTCGTCGCGAACCCTCTGCACTGGTTCTGACATCCGTCTCCCTCGCTTACTCGCATTCCCTCTCCCTCCCCTCTCAACTCTCTTCTCAGCCGCTCGAGGGCTCGGATTGCGACGAACAAACGCACACCGCTTCAGATACCGCCTCAAGCTATACCGGACAGACAACCGCCGAGATGAAGAAAAAGCTAGCGTCCACTGTCCACCCCTGCCCTTCTCTCCCAACCAAGCTCAGCAGAAGCCCGCCGCCATCAACTCAGCCCTCACTCTCGCATCTTCCTCCCACTCCTCCATCTCCCCTGCCTGTCCACTGCCCTCCCCTTGCTCCGCACCAAACGCCTTCGCGCTCAAGCTCAAACTGCTCGGCCAAGTCGCTCCTCCTCCACCGCCGAAGTCGTAAGACTCGATATCCTCCGCTCGGAGAAGGTCGAGGTCCGAGTCGAGTGATTCGTCCCGAGTGATGGGAGTAGGCGTGGGTCGAGAGGAGCGGGAACTGCAGCAGCCGCTGTTCGTCGAGGGAGGAAGGGCCGGAGGAGGAGGAGGGAGGAGGGGTGCGCGAGAGGCGATGGAGGGGGGCGAGAAGTGCTGAAGCGGTTGTCGGAGGAAGCCGAAGTCGAAGCCCAGGTTTGAGAGGTCAGGAAGGGGAGGAAGACCGGCGAGCGGGTCGAGCTGACCGAAGTCGAGTGCGAAGGGCTGATGAACCATCGACGGGGCTTGAAGCTGTTGCTGGAGCGAGAGGAAGTTGTCCGAGAGGGGTACGAACGCTCCGAGTCCTCCTGCTTGGTCGATACCGACGCCGACCTCGCCCTGCTCGATGCCTCCCTGCCCGGCGATCCCGACCTGCTCGGTGCACTTGCAAGCTGCTCCGCATCCTTCTCCTTGTTCCACACCCTCTTCCGCAGCTTCCATAGCAACGTCAACGTCCTCGAACATTTCTTCCTCAGCATCAAGCTGAATCGCCGTACGCTCCTTCTCGGTCGGTTCGGAGGTGCGAGCGAGAGAAGGGGAAACGAGCTCGTCGACGAAGGAAGCTGAGGATGGAGCGGGCGAGGTGAAGATAGGCGTGTCTTCGGTGGTGACGATGGGAGGAGCGGCGGTGCGAGAGCGAGTGTTGCGCAGGGGAGGAGGAGGGGGCGAGGGAGGGTGACGACGCTTGTTCTTGCCTCGTTTCGGGCTGGGATTCGAGGGAGGGGGAGAGAGGGATCCGATGGGGTTGGTCGTGAAAGAGCGAGTATCGGTGATCTGTGATGGGCGAGAGAGGAAAGAGGGCGAGGAGAGAGAAGGGAGATCAAGGAGGTCAGGGAGGCGTTCTGATGAGACGAGGTCCCACGAGAGCGGGAGTAGAAGTGTGGAAGCGAACAAACACTCACAGTCTGCTTGTCCGCCACCTCCCCGTCCTTCTCCCTGTCCTTCTCGATCTCCTGTTCGGTGCTCACTCCCCATCCCTCATCCCAAGCAATACTCGGCAATCTCCCCCGTTTCACTCCATCCTCCTTCTCAGCACCCTTCTTGCCTCCCTCCGCGCCATCTCGACCTCCTCCTGGCCCTCCCCAAAGCAAAGGCGGCAACCTGACTCTTCCGGCCCCCTCCCTGATCCTCCCCAACTCCTCCAACCCCGCCATCTGGGCCAGCCCCAATTGACCAACCGCACCACCACAGCAAGGCTTCGCCGCCATTCCTCCCTTGCCATCCATCGACTCGTCCCCGCCGCTTCCACAGCCACACGAGACAGCCGCCGAGGCAGTCGAGAGTGAGGCCCTCTTCGTTCCCGCAGGATCGTGCGTCGGACAGCCGACGCAGGCGCACGTGTCGCCGCAGAAGCAGGAGGCGGTGCCGTGGGTTTGGGGGAGGAAGAGGGTTGAGATGGCGGCGGAGGGAGAGGGTTTGAGGGAGGGCGAAGGGGTGGATTTAGAGGAGCAGCAGCCGCTCGCGGAGGGCGGGGAGATGGTGATAGTGGGCGTAGGCGCGGAGGGAGCTTTGGTCTTGCCGCTACGGCAGGACGAGGGCTTGGGAGCGACGGCGGAGGGGGCGGGCTCGGCGGCAGAGTGGTAGGCGGTGATGGGCACCGAGGGTGCTACGGCGGAGGTAGGAAGGACAGTGGACGCTTTCTTGGTCGAGCAGCAGGACTTGACGGGTTGGGCGGCCTGATCGGAGAGGGAAGGCGAGGGTGAAGAAGAGGCGGAAGAGGACGAGCCCGAGCAGCGGCATTGGCCCCCGTTGAGGCAGTTGCAGGGGTTGAGGAGTTGGGAGACTATTGATATGTGACCGAAAGAGTAGAATCAGCTTAGCTCCGAAGGATAGAACAATGACCAAGCCGAGCGAACGAACCTCTCAATCCCTTTTGCGCCGCTCCTTCTTGCGGCTCGGGCGAGGGAGAACGAGCCTTGACGAGGTCGACGATGCCGTTCTGCAGGACCCTTGCCGGCGCTTTGACTGTGTGCCCCGAGGCTGTTAGCAAGCAGATCGGGCGCTCGAGAAAGACCATAGAGACTCGCCTTGATTCCTCCTAGCAGCGCAATCGCACCTGCCGTGGATCGACTTGGTCTTGCGGATCTCCCTACATTCGGAGCACTGCGATATGGGGCGCCCCTTCTCTGCAGATCGTTACAGATCCATGTCAGCTCAGCGCTAGAGAGACAGCGAGAGGCGCACTCTTGATCTCGACTAAAGGCCGGTCTGTGTGGGTGCACTTCGTAGTGCGATGTCCGGTGATGCAGGTTTGGCAGCTGTACTTGATCCCGTCGATTAACACCATCCTTGAGACGACCTGACGCCTGAGCGGCGGCTGCTCCTCAGCGACGAAGGTGAAGGACGCTCGGAGCAAGACGGCCCGTGCAGGAGAGAGGCGAGAGCGATAGTTGATGTGGTACAGATGAACTCCGAGCGAGGTTGAGATGGACGACGTTGAGGCGCGAGGCAAGAGACGGGCGCGGCTCTCCGCTCTCTTGTCGTGGTCCGTTTGCCTTGATTGCTGCACCTCAACAGCTTCGCCTCGTTTCACCTGCAGTCGATCAGCTACAGCTTCCCTTTACTGCTCCCTCGCGCTCTCCTACGAAGATGCAACCTGCCGACGAGGGGCCAGGCGGATCAAAGGAGCCCCTTCGGAAGGCCTCTGCAGCGTGTACACTGTGCCAGTTGCGCAAGCGACGATGCGATGGGCAACAACCTTGTGGGTAAGTGCTCTCACTTCCCTCCTGCACTCTCCTTGCTGCTCTCCTACAGCAGATACAGCCGGCGATCTCGAAGTTGACCCGTTCTCGCCTTCCCTGTCCTCGTTCCACACCTCCAACAGCTACTGCCAGACCAAAGGTGCAGCAGACGAATGCACCTTTACTACGCCACTAAAGCGCGGACCGAAAAAGGGCGCCGTGTACAAAAAACGAAGGCCTCGGGTCCCTCCGCCGCCGCCGCCGCCAGCACAAGTCCACGCCGAGGTCATAGCAGCAGCCGAAGCAATCGTCCAGGAGCCCTTTACGACACCACCACCAGCTCCATCAGCGCCGCTCCCGTTCCTCCCCCAAGCGCCGCCAGCTGCTGAAACTCCCCTCGCCGATCTCTCCTACCCCCTTCTCCAACACCTCCTTCAGGTTCACCACCAGTATATCAAGTCCCTTACCGGTATTCCTCTCTTCACCTCTTCCCGAGCTCCGGAGACCACGAGTAGAGCCCTGCTGTACGCGATAGCCGGCTCGGCGGCGGGCTTCTCCACTCACCCTCTCGTCGGCGCTTCGACGGTCGATGGAGGTCAAGATTGGATCGCGCGAGCTCGTGAGGAGCTCCTCCACGCCGGAGAGGAGGAAAGGTTTAGCGTGATAGGCGTACAAACGCTCATCACTCTCGCTTCGGACGCGATGGTTCGAGGCAAGGGCCGTCAAGCTCGGCTGGACACAGCTTCGGCTTTGTCCATCGCTCTCTCACTCGACTTTGACGCTCCCTCCACCACCAATGACGACGAGGCGCATCAAGCCCTCCTCACCATCTACGCTCTCGAGCTGCACCTCTCGCTCGGCTCGCCCACGTCTCTCGCTCTCACCCACACCGAAGCTTCAATCCTTTCCCTCCCACTCCCCTCAACCTCCTCTCTCGGCCTCCCCATTACAATCAATCTAACCAGCACATCCCTCCCCACCTCTCTCCCATCCCTTCTCCCCCACACTCTCCGCTCTCTCCACCTCCTTCGGCGAGCTCACTCGCTCTCCTCCCTCCCCCCTTCCGCTCGAAAGGACGACTGGGACCCCTCCTCCGAGTTCGCCGAAATCTGTCTCGAGCTCTCAGACTGGGGAGACCTGCCTGTCGGAGGCATGTTCAATTCGACGGTCCTCGCTTCGCTGGCGGCCGCCGAGGAGGATGAGGGAGATGATGGTGAAGGAGGAGTAACGGGATACATGACGATGCACTTAGCTCATCATCTGGCTTACCTTCTCCTCTTTCGGGCATACTTACCTTTGCCGGGGGAGGGAGGAGGAGCAGGAGGGGCTTTCGGCGCCGAGGGGGAGGGAGCGGAGGATGAGCAGCTGTTCAAGGAGAGCTGTCATGCTAAGGCTTTGACGCATGCGGTGTGCTTGGGGAGGGTGCTGGTGGCTTGCTCGAAGTACACGTTCGGTATTGTACGTCTGCTTTTCGCTTCCGGTCCCTGACCTTCAGCCCGAGCTAACCCTCCGTCTTCTTCCTCACACCTCTTCCCCCCTCTCTTGCCCTTGCTACTTTTCCTCCAACTAAACTCCTCTTCTCGCTACCTCTAACCCCACCAGACACCCCTCGGCGCTCTCGCCTCCTTCACCGCCGCCTCGGCCCTCCTCTGCTCCGTCACTCCCTCCTCGGTCGGCGCCCAAGCACTGCAGGCGTTCTTGAGCTACCTCAGTGCGGGCAGGGAATGGATGGCGTGCTTCTCGCCTCTGGTACGTCACGATCCTCCCCGCTTCGAGGCGGAACGAGAGCTGACCCGCCTTTCGAACAGTACGACACCCTCCATCAACTCGTACAAGTGCACTCGAGCGGGATTCCAGCTCTTCCCGATACGCCGAGACATCCCTTCTTCGCCCGATACGCTACATGGGGAATCAAGGAGCCTTCATTCGGCGCTGCTCCTTCCTCTTCATCCTCTTCCACCTCGGCCTCCATGTTCATCCCCAGCACCACCGCCTCCGATCTCCCACCGCTCCCTCAAATCAACACACCACCACGCGTGCCCTCCCCTACCCCCTTCTCCTTCGCCCTCCCCACTCCCACGCCCGCCGCTTTCGATTTCGCTCTCGACTTCTCCCTCGGCGTCGGGGCTTCGCAGTCGTCCTCGCCCTTCAACTTATCCGTCGACCCGGGAGGAGGAGCAGGTGGAGGAGCGGTAGATCCCTGGTTCGGAGCGACGCTGCCGACCTCGATGTATCAGGTCGACGACCTCACGGCGGACGATTTTGATGTGTTCGCTTTCCTCGCCTCGCCGCCGGGGCAGTTGTGGAATCAGCATTGATGCGGGAGAGTAGACTAGTGTTGTTGTATTTGAGTCAGAGTCAAGGATCGAGGGAAGCTGGGCGGCGTGAGAGCCTTCGGCGAACTGGCTGCCGACTTGCGAAGGCGAGAGCAGAGCTTGCGGGACATTGGCAGGGCTCAGCGAGGGATCCTTTATGTACCGCGCTCGAGTGCAAATTGTCGCCTGCCCTTCTTGCCCGCCGGACTTGTCGTCACTCGTCTCGGCGCTCTCTCGCTGCTCTTCTCGGCTGCTCTACCTCCCGCAAAGAATAGGACAACATGTCATGACCCTGCTAAAAGAGATCTACACCCACTAAACGACCAGCAACTCCCACCCATTCTCTTTGATAACCTGCTGCCAACTAACCGTCCCTGGTACTCCCCCCTCTTCCTCCTTCTCATCCATCCTCCTCCAAACCTCCTCAACTAGTTCATTCGTCTGCACCAGGTTCGTAAACCCCAACCCCGCCAACCACCTCATCCGAAGCTGGACTAACGCCCTCGCCGTCTTCATCTCCTTGCCCAACTCTGAGCCGAGGATGACGAGCGCCCAACCGAGCAAGTTGCCAGAGGAGCCTTCCCAGGGGACGAGTTCGAGGGAGGAGATCCCTTGGAGGAGGTAGCGGCGGCCTTGTGGGCTGAGAGGGGTGTGAGGGGAGATGGTCCGTTCGAGGAAGACGTGACAGGCGAGTAGGAGGGCCTCGGCGAACCGGAAGTGGCCGTCGTATCGCTCGGCATGGCCTCCTAGCGGTAGCTTCTTCAGTAGCAGAGCGCGGAAGGTAGAGTCATCGCGAAGAGTCTCGAGTTGTCGGCCGTAGGATTCTAGGTCGGCGAAGATGAGGGAGGCGGTGAGGTCCGCTTCGAGAGAGGTGGATGGTGGCGTGGAGCGGAGGGTGGCGATGCGGGAGGCGAGACGGAGGAGGGGTTCGGTGAAACCGTGCATGGAGGAGATGAGGAGGTTACCCGCCGCAGGGGACTTGATGAGCTGTGAGGAGGGGGGAGGTCAGAGACGGCCGGCGGGAGAGATGGAGATTGGAGGGGACGAACCTGCTTAGCTTCCCATCCGGACTCGGTGACGGAGGAGGAGATGACGGTAAGGCAGCCCAAGGCGATGGCAGCTTGCACGTCGTAGTAGCGGAGAGCTGCGAGATGAGGTGGGTCAGCCGAGCGCCGACAGCCGAGAGACAACCGAGGCGACTCACTCTCCAATAGGAACGTATCAATGACGATACCAGGATGCCTCTCCAAGCACTGGTTGATCAAGCTACCCGCTCCCTCGAGATACCGCCTCCAGGTCCTCGGCCGTCGGTCGCCAGTCGTCGACGCGAGCAAAACGAGAATCTGCAGGGTCGCGAGCACAGCATTGAGCTTGCTTCCGACCTGACTCGCTTCCAGCACCAAGATCGAATGCTGCAGATCCTCGACGTCGCGCTGGAGGAACGCGAGGGCCTCCCGTTCATGCCGAGCAGCGAAGCCCGGTTCGTCGGCGAGGGGCGTTTCCCAGTTGGCGGAGTGAGCGGCTCCGGTAGCGACGAGCGCATGGAATAAAGCGCGAGAGGCGAGTGAGATGGGGATGTAGCAGAAGTTGGGATTGGAAGGCATTTCGAGGGCGACGAGGGTGGGGGCGAGGGCTGAACAGAAGTGGCGGCAGCAGGCGATGTCGGTTGGAGTAGCGTCGGGCATGAGGGAGAGAGGGACCTGTAGGCGAGATAGTGATAAGCCTACTGCTTTACAGCGTCGAAGCGAGCGACCGAAACTGACCATCAAGCGCTGAGCTGGCTCCTCCCATCTCCTAGCTATCGGCGCCATACGATTCTTCTCCCTCCGAACGAGAGCAGAGCTGCCTGTACGATGATTTGGTGGTACAGCGTAAGACTCGTCCGGCGGCGGCAGGTCCAGGTCATGTGCTGTTGCGCTCGTCCATCTTAACCGCGCTCCCCAGCGACAGCGTCGGCCTGCAGTTGAGCAGCCAGAGCAGGTAGGCAGCCCGTAGTCGCAGACTGTATTTGTATCCTCGCAGTGGTGGCAGCCTGGCATCGAATCGAAGGTCACGAGTGAATGGAAGGGAAACAAGCTTCTTAGCCGCGAGATTGTTCCTCTTCTCCTCCGCTTCCTGCCCCGCATCGAATATCTCTCAGCACATGGCTGTAGCTCAGCAGAGGCGCTAGATTCTGTATTTCTACAGCAGCGTCGCCTATGTCGGCCCTCCGCGCGCAACTCGGTCGTTACCGCCTCCCGCTTCTCGCAACCGTCGTCTCGCTCGTCCTGGTCGTTCTGTACCATCACACGTCGACTTCCAGCAGCAGCGGGAGCAGCGGCGGATGGGTATTGGACCCATCAATCGCTGGCATCATCAACGAGCATATCGAGCTACATGGGCGCTCCTACGCTGGACCAACTCCCGTCACCTTCGCGCTCAACGCGGACGGAATCAGCAGCAGCGGCTCGGATTGCTCGGCGATGGAGGCGCTGAGGTTGGCAGTGGGAGGACGTACATGGAGTAACGTCGCTTGGACAGGTCGAGTAGGCGCGCAATGCGGAACCGACGCCAATGCCGGCACACCGACCCATCACTCGCTCTTCTTGAGCGACGCCGCATTCTTTGCGCTCGATGGGCTCGTGCAGCCAGAGCCGACATGTCGGGATTGCTCGTCCGCCCTCTTTATCACCTACTCGACCGACGAACCCGAGCTGGAAGCGGCCATGGACTCGCTCCTCGAGGGCAACTTCACCTGGACCATCCTGCGCGACGTTCAACCCCTCGCTGGAGGCTTCATCTTTGCTCTCCGCAAGCAGCCAATACCGCTGCAAGAGCAGCGACATATGGACGACTTCCTCGCCCTGCAAGCGGCCGACCACGACGTCCCCTGCGAGGATGGCCGCTTTATCGTGCACGAACTCATGCCTTCGGGGCTCGGATCCGTCATTGCGACCATCTCACGGCTTTCGTACTATGCTGTATATGTCAAGCGACCGCTCATTGTGATTCCCAACGCCAACTTTGCCTAGTAAGTTCTCGCCATGGCCTCTCGGCGCTGATCTCGGCGCTCGCTGACCTCTCTCCTCACAGCCTCCCACCAGGCTACTGCCCCGACGAAAGCTTGCACTGCTACTTTCACTCTCCCTTCTACCGACCACACCGCTGTCTCTCCTACGTCCGCACCCTCCTCTCGAGCAAACCTCCCCTCTCCCCCTCCAAAGCCACCTCGCTCAAGATGCTCGACCCCACCGCCCACTCGGACTCGGATCAGCTGTGGCTGATGGAGTGGCCCTCCTGGACAAGCATGACCGACGCCTTCTACAACCATCTCCGCGCCTTCGACCTCAACCCCCTCGCCACCCGCTCCTTCCTCCTCCTCGCCAACCACCGTCGACCAATTCGCCAACTCCTCGCCTCCCGTCTCTCCGCCATCGAACCCTCCCCTCGATACATCTCCCTCCACGTCCGACACGGCGACAAGTCCCAAGAATACCCTCTCATCCCTTTCGAAACCTACATGGCTACGGTCGACCAACTCGCCGCTTCTTCGAACATTCAAGACATCTACCTCGCCACCGACAACTCGTCCATCATCCTCCACGAGCTCGACAAGTACCCTCACCTGCATTTCATTACACAAACGATGGAACGACACGGCGACCAGCCAGGCGGGAAGGGCGGCTACTGGCGCACAGGATTCCAGACGAAGCAGTTGGACCTCTTCCTCACCAGTATGGTCGATCTCGAGATGATGAGCCGCGCGGAAGTGTTTGTAGGGAGTGAGAGCTCGGGTTTCACCCAGTTGGTGAAGGCGAGACGAGCGGCCGAGGGGAGGTTTCGGACACTAGGGTTGCATGCGAGTGGGAAGGTTACAGAGGAGGAGTTGGGGCCCGAGTGGTTTGATGAAGGGGTGTTGTAGGCGATTAGAGCTTCTGTGTATCTTAAGGGCTGTATTCGGTTCGTTTCCGTCGAGCTGAAGCGCGAGAGCTCGGCGAAGGCGTTGCTCTTCGCTTTCGCCTCGCTGCGCACGATAGCCTGAAGCGACTCATATCGCGAGAACGTACGGCTCTCTGACTCTCGAATGCTCTGTCTCTCCGCCACGGTGTAGAGAGCACTGCGAAAACAGACACTGATGCATTTCCTTCCGCTCGGCCGCGCGAACTCAGCGGCTTTTTGCGCTCCCTACTGTCCCCAAACCTGCGCCAGGAACTCTTCGACGTCACCAAGCAGCGCCTGAGGTTGCTCGAGCGCAGCAAAGTGTCCTCCCTGGGAAACGAGGCGCGTCAGCTCGGCTCGGCGCAGGGAGAGCAAGCGGAGCTCACCTTGTCATGCTCGCGGTAGAAGACCAAGTTGCCGGTCGTCTCGAGCCATGCTTTGGGCGACGAGTAGAGCTCGAGGGGGAAGGACGAGAAGCCGTAGGGGACCTTGATGACGCTCTTGGTCCGGTCTTGAGTCTGCTTGGCGACGAGGCGACAGTTAGCCAGGTCGAAGCAAACTCGAGGGCGAGCGCGAAGACCGCATAGAAAGAGGTCACTCACATCGCGGTAGCAGTAGAAGGAGGTCGAGATGGTGTCGGTAAGCCAGTAGAGGGTGAGGGATTCGAGGATGTCGTCGAGCGAGGGATCATCGTCGGACCATGAGAGGAACTTCTCGCCGACCCTGTGCGATAGCGAAACAGGATGAAAAAGATAAGTGGAGGTGAAGGAGGGTCAGCGCTGGTCAACGTGGCCTCGTCTCGGCCGCCGCGAAGCAACTCTGGACTCACCAGCTGAGGAGAGCGATGGGGCTCGCCGAAAGAGCGAGTCCAATGGTAGCAGGGCGAGTAGCATGCTCTTTGGCATAAGCGGCACCTTCCTGCATGAACTTCTCCCCTCGCTCCAAGCCTTTGCGCTCGCGGTCGCTTAGGCTGCTCCTGTCGAAGCTGCTCTTGAGCTGACTCTCGAGGACGATGGTGAAGTTGTGGTGGACGGCTGCAGAGTTCATCGAAGTGTCAGTACGCGAACAGCGACTTCAAGTCAACCAACTCACCTTTGCAAGCCTCAAAGTGAGCGCCGAGAAGCCGAGACACGAATGCACCGAGATCTCCTCCCTGCGCCGCGTAGCCTGCTCCGAAGCCCAGGCCGACCATCAGGTGGTTCATGACCCGAGCGACGTCCGTGAAGGTGAAGTCCTTGTCGAGGGGCGGGCGATCCGAGAAGCCGAAGCCGGGGAGCGAAGGGACGACGACGTTGTAGGGGAGCGTCTCGGGCGTGTACTTCTCTTTGAGAAGGTTGAGCATGGGAAGGAACTCGAGGAAGGAGCCTGTAGGTAGGTTCCAGACATCAGCGAGCTGTATGAAAGCGCCGAGCAGCGAGAACGGACCTGGCCAGCCATGCAGGAGGACCAAAGGAATCGCGTCCTTCTTCTGCGAGAAGAGGCCGACGAAATGGATCTTGTAGCTCTTCCCATCATCATCCACGACGGCCGCATTGTAGTTTGGCAGCTCGTTGATGCGCGACTCGTGTTGGCGCCTGAGTGACGACGAGCTTGGTCAGCAAGTTTCTCGGTAGGCGCAAAAGCAGCAGGAGGATGTAGCTCACCAGTCAAAACCGTTGCTCCAGCGCTCTTTGGCTTGCACCACGAAGTCTCGCGTCAATCCAAACTGGCGATTCTGCTGAGCGTTTTCGAAGGTGGGGGGCGCGATGCGAGCGACCTTTAAAGCCGTTTGAAGCTCTTCGAGAGCAGAGTCGGGTACAGCGACTTTGTAGGGCTCTACCTGGAGCGTGGCCGAGGCGGGAAGCGTGTTGAAAGGCATAACGAAGCGATGGGGTAGGAAGCAGAGAGCGAAACGGCGTTGGGCTGACCTCTTCGACTTCGGCTCTTCGCGCTGCCACCGTCTACTTACTACTGAGCTGCTTACTGACCTCCTACAGGGTCGCCCCTCATCGCTCTCGGCACCTGCTGCTCAGATCTGCTCGAGCCTGCGAAGCCCCACAGCTCCGATCCTCCTCGCTTCGGCGGAGGTGCGCTGCAGCTCGCTTCCTACAGGTCGATAGCAAGCAGCACTTCAGCCTACACTTCAGCCTAAGCGATACCTCCAACTCGCCCGCTGTCATCAGAGCTCATTCCATCTGTCTGCAAGAGGTGAGGAGGGCGACGCGGGGTGCTGTACGAGACTAACGCTGACCGCTTCTTGCACTCAGAAACACGCGCTGTCAATTAAAATGACGGTCTGCAGACTCTTCCCGTAGCATGGAGAAACCGGGTGACGCCTTGAAGGTTCCAAAACTCGGCTCGGGGCAAGGCCCACTTTCGTTCGGCAGCTCATGACCTCTGCGATCCCTGGCGTTGACCTTTGGCCTGTTCGTGCTCTCTGCTCTTCCCCACCTACTTCACACTTCATCTCAGCACCGACATGACGAGCCCGCCAGCTTCCATGTACACCACCAGCACCCGGGTCGAGGGTCAGCCTCCACCGAACTCCTTCGCAGTCAGCGATGGCCGCGCCTTCGCAGGACACCACGTCCACCCAAAAACCTCTATGGAATGCTCTCGTTTCTCTCAGCAACCGCTTAAGCCAGACCAGGGCGCCTTTGCACACCATGAGTACGAGGAGCAGGGAGGCGATCTCCGACTCGGGAAGGGCAGCGCCGGCGCTCAAAAGCGTGAAGGGATGAACAAGATCCGTCACGACATCCTCTGCGGACTCGGAGAGTTCGCGGGGACTTTCCTCTTCCTCCTTTGTAGCTTCCTCGGAGCTCAGTCAGCGATCTACAACCGCTCGGTCGGCGAGCCTTCGCCCGTCGCTGCCAATGACAACGAGGTGAGCCTGAACACCAACGGGCCGTGAGCTGAGCTGACTCTCGACCATCTACAGACTATCCTCTTCATCTCCCTCTCGTTCGGCATGTCTCTACTTGTCGTGAGTATGCCTTGCCTTCCCATCTCGGCGATCGCTCATCCTCGTCTCGCAGGTCGCTTGGGTCTTCTTCCGGTTCGCCTCTCTCCTCCCGCTCTTCTCCTCCTCTCAGCTGACCTTTCTCATGTTTAGGATCACGGGCTCGGCGTTCAATCCCGCTGTCACGTTCTCCCTGTGGATGATCGGAGCCTGCGACTTTCGGCGCGCCTTCGGAGTCATCATCGCTCAGCTGCTCGGCGGCATTGCTGCTGCTGGCGTGGCCAAGGGTTTCACACTCGGAGACTTCTCTGTAGGCAACCGAATCGCCGACGGGATCAGCTACGGCCAGGCGTTCGGAATCGAAATGTTCGCGACGGCGTTACTCGGTGAGCTTCGATCTGCTCTACTTTGCAGATACTGTAGCTGATCGTTCCTATAAAGTGTTCACCGTGCTTATGCTCGCCGCTGAGAAGTCGAAGACGTGAGTAGCATGCTCCTCTCAAGCTCGAACGGCGCTGACGTTTCTACTCGGCGAACAGCACCTTCCTCGCGCCGGTCGGGTTAGTACAGTCTCTTCGCCTTGGACAGGCCTTCTTTGACCTCTTTACATTAACCAGCATTGGACTCGCTCTCTTCATCGGCCACATTGCCTCGGTCGGCTGGACGGGAGCTGGCAAGTCGTCGATACCTCATCGCCAAGCGCCGATCTTCCGCTGACTCTCCTTGAACAGGCATCAACCCCGCTCGCACTCTTGGTCCCGACGTCGTCAACGCTTCATTTGCTTCCTACACCTGGCTTTACTACGTGGGACAGATGGCCGGTGCACTCATCGCTACTCTGCTTTGTGAGTTCGCCGAGCTGGTCGAGTCGACTGCCTTCGCCGTTGCTGACCATCCCTCTCACCACAGACATCCTCCTCAAGTCCCTCGACTACCAGAGTGTAGTCGGCGATATCGACGGAGAAGTAGCGGACAGCAATGGCCTCGTCGTGGGAGCGTTGCCCATCGCCAAAGTCGTTCAAGTGATCCCGCGCGTGCCGACGAAGCATTCGCTGAGGTCTGCTAGATCGCTCGAGAAGAGTCGATCCCCTGAGGTGGTGTAGATAGTCGCTGTGGCCTAGTCTCATCGTGTAGCATGCTGTATTCTCTCACTTTCCTCCCGCGATGAGCTGCGGCGAGCGAGTGCTCGAAATGTGTGGCATGTGAGAGCTAGAATGACAAGTCGGGGAACAGATCTTCAAAATGATAACCATCGAACAAATCCAGAGGCAGCGATAATGGATCAAATGGCTCCACCGGTCCAACCGCTCCTCCACCTCCCCAGCTCCCTTCCAGCGCCGGTCCCGTGCCCTTCGCCTCGACCCGCAACGAGAGGTACAAATCCACCTCCGTAGCATAGCGCACAAGAGTGGTATGAGCCCTTCCAATGCCGCTGATGGAGTCGGTAGGGTGCAGGCGAGAGAGGAGGGCCGACATGTCTTCGATGACGGAGCGGACGCCGAGGAGGGTTTCGTAGCTTGCTGCTTGGGTGGTGTACTTGCCGAGAATACTGCCGATGCCGGCGAGTTGATGGTACTGCGGGGACAGCGGAAGGGAGAGGGATGGAGGAGGAGGCGACATCAGCGCCGGCGAGACGGGCGGGGAAGTCGACCTCGAAGGGGAGAGAGAAAAGAAGCAGGACTCACCACCGGCACATTGATGGCTACGAGGTAATCTTGCGGGATGCGAGCGAGCGAGTCCATGAGCTCCTTGGCCACGGCGACTCCATCTTCCGTGGTGAAACCGTTCGAGCAGGTCGAGATGATGCGAGCGTTCTGCATGGTGATGAGGATGTTGACGGTCTGGAAGTTGTAGATGTGCCTTTGAGGTTCAAGGGAGGTGTCGTAGAAGGTGCGAGCCCATGGTGGTAGGTCGTTGTAGAGTTTGGAGAGCAGGGAGGCGTAGACCGAGCTGTCGGTCTTGGTGATGAGAGGGGAGGTGAAGGTGCTGGAACGGGAGCCTTGCGAGTTCCGAAGTTGGTCTACAGCGTGCTCCAGTATTCCTGGAGGCAGCGGGCAAGGTGACGTGAGATGGCAGAAGGAGAGGAAGTGGAAGGGCGGCGGCGAGGGAGAGGGAGAGGAAGGACCGAGCAGCAAGCGAGTGAGCGGAATGCATGGCGCAACGAATTAATCACGTAAACACTCACGATACAGATCTGTCGCCTTATTCCATCCGTGCATCCAAGACTCCCTCCCTCTCGGTAGCGATGCTGCGCCGGGCACGCCCTCCTCGACAGCCAGAAGGACCCCATCATCAATATCGTCCGGCTCTTGCACGTTGATCTGCCGCTCGCGAAGCTGGAGTGGTGTTCCGGTGATGATGGCGATGTAGACCGAATGCTGGTAGGCGAAGAGGACCACTCGGCGACGAGCTTGCCGTTCTGTGGCGCTGAGGTCGCCCGGCCAGAGGGTCTCGTCGTGGAGGTGCATAACCTGTGAGAAAGATAGCATTAGCGTATTCTTTGCCGGAAGGGAGACAGGTTTATCTGCTCCTCCTGTTCCTCTGCTCGCGGCCTTGAAACGTTCGGCGAAAAGGTCGAAAGAAAAGACCTCGACTCACAGCGCTCATGGTCGCGTAAGCGCCAAGCCAGAATTGCATCTCGGTCAAGCATCCTTTTTGGATACAGGTGAAGTTCAAGTTGAGCGCAGCGCGAAGCTCATCGAGGGTGAAGCTGACGTTTCGGCGTAGCCAAATCGCCTCGCTCGCCGCTTGATGGAAGGCTTCCGAGAGCTCCTCGGAGGGTACATCCGCTTTGTGCTTGGTCGAGTGGAAGAAGAGGGGACCAGTATGTCGTAGACGTGCACTTGCAACGGCGCAGGAGGAGAGGACGAGGGCGCAGAAGGTTCGGCTCCGAAGGTGCTCCCCAGCTTCGACGCTGCGCATGAAGGTCGGCCAGAAGATGACGGGGTGTCTGTAGGTGAATGATGAGTATCAGTCAGCGAATGAGCTGCAGAGCAATGGAATACAGAGCTTTGGGGCTCGGCAGCTCGGCGCAGAGCAGCTCGGCGCAGGCGCTCAGCTCGTCAAAGGAACGACCTGGGGTGCGCAAGCAGCAGCAAGCGGACGACGCACAGTGGGTAGATGAACTGATGGTAGAACTCGAGCAGCATTGGGATAGCAGGCGAGCGCGCTACTTCCGGGACGGTCCAGCTGGAAGACGACGGTCCAGGCGAGGCTTGGGGTGTAGCGGAAGCACTCGTCTTCTTGACCTTGGGCTGTAGGTGGACATGTCAGCGTTAAGCTCCCCACCCACCAGACGAAACTCCAAGAACGCACGCCTCGTCGCTGCTCCGGCCGGTTTGAGGTACATGGCTCGTTGTAGGAGAGGCAGGAATCACAAGAAGCGCTTTGCTCCTTCTTGACGCACTGTAGCACGATAAGTCAGCGAATCTGGAACCGCTTTGGCCGCTGCACGAGCCACTCACCTTCAATCCTCGTCGATGACAGCTATCGCAGGCTCTCGTTGCTCTACGTTGCTTGACGGGACGTGGTGAACCCTCCTGTGTATCTTCCTGCGCCTTCCGAGGTGGCATGGCGAGGTTGAAGTCGAGACGAGCGGAGCGGCGGAGAGAGAAAGACGCGCGAGCATGAACGGCAGAATTCGAGCTCCGAGTGAATGTTCCGCGAAAGGTGCCGAGCGGAGGGAGTCTGTAGTGATATAGCTTAGAGATCTCCAGTACCCCTCGAAACGCCTCTCGAGTATCGCCGGGCTTCGCAACTCCTCCGCCGAGCTCTTAGGCGAGACAAAGCCTTCCCATCCACCAGAGCACATCTCAGAACGTCAAGTCCGGGAACAAATCCTCAAAGTGCGACCCCTCGAACAGATCAAACGGCAGCGGTAGCGGATCGAAAGGCTCGACGGGGCCCACCGCTCCCCCTCCCCCTCCCCAGAAGCCTCCGCCTCCCTCGCCCGACTCCTGCTGTCCCTGCTGAGCCGGTCCTGCTCCCCTCGCCTCGACGCGCAGGGAGAGGTAGAGGTCGACCTCCGTTGCGTAGCGTACGAGCGTCGTGTGCGCCTTGCCCGTCGCGGAGAGAGGGTCGGTGTGTAGGGTGCTGAGCAACTCGGACATGCCGTCGATGATGGAGCGGACGCCGAGAAGGGTGTCGTAGGAGGCGGATTGAGTGGTGTACTTTCCGAGGATTCCGCCGATGCCGGCTAGCTGGTGGAACTGTTGGTGGACGGGTGGAACGCGAGGAACGACGGTCAGCGCAACTCGGCGAAGGGAGGGAGCCTCGTTTGCGCCCGACGAGGCTACACCTAGGAACAGTAACTCACCACTGGTACGCTGTTGGCAAGGAGGTACTCGTGCGGCACGCGAGTGAGGGAGTCCATGAGCTCTTTCGCGACCGCGACTCCCTCCTCGGTCGTGAAACCGTTCGAACAAGTCGAGATAATGCGAGCGTTTTGCATGGTGATGAGGATGTTGACGACTTGGAAGTTGAGGATGTGTTTTGAGTGGTCGAGGGAGGTGTCGTGGAAGGTGCGAGCCCAGGCGGGGAGAGCGGCGTAGAGGTCGGCGAGGAGAGCCGTGTAGGCCGACGTGTCGGTTTTGGCGATGAGGGAGGCGGTGACAGTGTTGTGTGCTCCTTGGGTGTTTCGAAGCTGGTCGACGGCGTGTTCGAGTATTCCTGGAGAGACGGGAGGAGAGAGGAAAGAGACGAGATCGGCGAGGAGGGCGAGAAGAGAGGACAAACGGATGAGGGCAAGGCTCCTGGAGAGATCGAAAGACCACTCACGATACAGATCCACTGTCCTATTCCACCCATGCATCCAACAATCTCTCCCCATCGGCAGCAGCTTCCTCTCCTCACCCTCCCTCGGCGGTAGGAGAGCCTCATCGTCCACCTCCGAAGGGTACGAGACGTGCAGTTGACGCTCGCGGAACTCGAGTGGGGTTCCAGTGACGATGGCCGTGTAGACCGAGTGCTGGTAGGCGAGATGGACGAGTCGTCGGCGTTCCTCCTTGTCCACCTCGGTGAGGTCAGCGGGCCAGAGGGCTTCGTCGTGGAAGTTCATGACCTATTGTGAGCGGGAGAAGGGAGTTTCAGTACGTTGCTCAGCGGCTCCGAGCTAGACCGGAGCTCGACAGCGAGGCAAAAGACAGCGCCGAACGGAGATCAGACTCACGGCACTCATCGTCGAGTACGCTCCCACCCAGAACCGCATCTCGCCAAAGTCGCCCTTCTGGATGCAAGTGATGTTGAGGATGATGGTCGCCCGTAGCTCATCAATCGTAAACGTCGCCCCTGGCCTCAACCAAATCGACTCCTTCGCCGCCTGATGGAACGCCTCGGGCGAGTCCCCAACAGGCAATATCGGCACAAAGTCGTTCGACTGGAAGAATAGCGGTCCGCATTGTCGTAGACGAGCACTGGCGAGAGCACAGGCCGACATGACCGTCGCGCAGAAGGCTCGGTTGTGCAGGTGTTCCTCGGCGCCGACGCGGTCGAGGAAGGGCGGCCAGATCATGAGAGGGTGGAACGGGTAGATGAGTTGGCGGTAGAATTCAAGGAGCATGGGGATGGCGGGCGAATGAGCTGCTGGTGGTGGCTGCCAGTGAGTTGGGATGGGCGAGCCAGGTGTTGCCAGTGGTGAGGCCGAGGCGGCAGCTGCAGCGGCGATGGCGCTGGCTGCTCCAGCAGCGACAGTACCCTTTCGAGCTGTAGGCGCAGAGGTCAGCTCTCGGGTCTCGACCTCTGTACAGCAAGTGACGCACGGCCGCGGCGCTTCACAGGTCGGTCAGAGGTGCAAGTCTCCCCGTACGAGAGACACGACTCGCATCCCAGAGCTTCCTCCTTCATGACACACTGTGTAAAATGACAGGTCAGCGAATCTGAATCCCCTCCGGTCCCTGTTCGGGCTTGCTTGAGGTGCTCACCTTCAATCCTCGCCGATGACAGCTGTCGCAGGCTCGCGTCGCCCTCCTCTGCTTGATAGGGCGTGGCAGACTTCCTTCTGCATCCTCCTGAGCTTTCCGGGGCGGCATGGCGGAGTAGAAGAAGAGACGAGCGGAGCAGCGGAGAGAGAAAGACGCGGCCACGGCCTGAACGGCTGAAATCGCTGAGCCCCTTTCTTTCGTATCAAGGTACAGGGGGCTCAGATTGGCCATGTAGATCTTTCACAGCGCTACGCACAATGAGCAGACCCCAGCTCTAATTCTCGCGTCCGCCGAAGCAGACAGCCAGCGCCGCCGAAGTCGAGCGCTCCCAGCGAGAGTGGTCCTTTCAGCTCTCGCTTGCAGATTTTCGCTCAACGTCAACACTGGATTTTCAATCAGGCTCCCTGAGGACCGTGAGCGAGCTCGTCCTGACGCCCTGGTCGACAAGCGCTGGCCACTTCGCCGAGAAACTCAGAGGCCTCCCATGCGTGGTCTGTAGTAGGGTAGACTGGTCAGCTACGGCACCATATACCAAGTACTCTGTACAACCCACGGTGAGGGATCTTAGAACAGATGTGGTGGCTATCGGGCGCGAAAGAGGTCAGTTTGAGTTCGCCGAGCAGCTCAGCGCTCAGAGCAACCGAGGACGTGTCTAATACGTACGCAACGTGCGTCTCCCTGATTCCGTGCATACGTACGGTCCGACAAGCCGCATGAGGCTCCTATGTAGATGAAGCGAGGGCGTCAGCGGTGTCAACGGAGGTCGAAACGGGGTCGGTACTAGTAGCAGCAGCCGAAAGCTCTCCGGGCGGGTCTGAAGCCCTCAAGACGCTGGAACTCACCTGTCGATAGCGCAGGAAGCCCCGCCACGCTGTATCTACCTAGGCAGGTTACGCGAGCTCCCATCCTCGAAGATATGTCATCTACCGACCTGCGCCAGGTCTTAACTTGAAGGATCCCGAGATGAGGGCGGAACGCTCGAAGCAATGGGCAGGGATAGCGCCAAGGATCTCCTTCATCGTCAGATTTGGTGGGGTGAACGAAGGGTAGTCGCCTTAGGTGAGGTGGTCGTCGCCAGAGTCGGAGGAAGCATCCGAAGCGGGAGCAGCGGCGCTTTTAGCCATGACACTGTCGACTGGAGCAGGCTGGCGGGAGCTGCAAAGCCGAAACCTTGCTCAAACATATACCACGCTACGTCTGTGCGAGAAGGACCCCGAGGGAAGTAGGAAGCGATCTGGAGGAGACCAAACAGGCTCACCGACTCGGCGGGCCAAGTGCTTCCAGTCTGCCGAGCCTTGACAAGGCTGAGCTGTCCTTAACGAGCACAGCAGTACTCCCAGGTCACTATGAAGCATCTCGCGGACCATGGCAAGAGACGTGTACTACGCCATGTTGGCGAGAAGCGATGTTCAGCGATGCCCGATGAGCTCGGCGCTGGCGTAAGCGGTCTCCCTACCAGCTTGCAGCACCGCTAAGCTTCGCCCGCTTGTCCGATACGCTTCTTAAATCGTCACCTCCGCTCAAAGAAGCTCTTACATCACATCTGGAGGGAAGCGGAACTTGAGCTGCCCGATGGCAGTGAGAAGGGTTCGTAGCTGGTGGTTTGCTTCTGGACGCCTTTGATACACCTCTGAAGCTCAGAGTCTGTAGATATCAGACTCAAAAGCCATCCTCGATTACTTCAGCCCCACGCCAAGCCTCTGTCCGAGTGCAGGAGCGTCGAGAGATGAGAAGACCGAAACGGGCAATTCTGTAGGTAGTCCAACAAAAGTGCGCTGGAGAGCTCGAGTTGACAGCCCAATACGCATCAGTAGGTTGGGGGTCTTCGTCGACTGCTCAGTTCTGCTGCAAAGCCCGGCAGAGCGTTTCGGAGCGAGCGCCGAGAGGTGAGAGAGGGGCCTCGACGTCGAGGTCGTTGTGAGGGTGCTCCCGTCTCGCCGACTTGTCTTTTGCCTCCCTTTCAAGTCCTTTGCATGCTGATGAGCTGGCGAGACGCGTTCCATAGTCTAGTGGCCTTGCCGTCAAGCGCGAAGGGCCGGCGACCGCTCGACCGCCGGCCTAAGCTCGAAGCTGCGACGTGGAAGGCTCGGAGAGCAGGAGCACGTCCTGTACCCATGTAGCTGTGCTTGTACGAGCCGAGTACACCCGAGGACATACGACAAGATGCCTGTTTCGCTGATGAGCACGCGAAGAGCAAAGGGGAGCAGCGAAGAGCGCCGAAATGGGCCGGAAGACTTCTCGACTTTTCTGTAGCTTTTTGAACACTTTTGTCATGCTACAGACCTACTGTACTACACCACTCATCCAGTGGCGAATGAGGAGCCTTGCAGACTTCATCCCCTCGATCACAAAAGGCGACCTTGCGCTGAGGCCTCGACTTCGAGACTTGGCGGAGAAGTTCCCCCCAACAACCTCTTGCTTTCCTACGCCTTCCTCCTCCTCCCTCTTCCTCCTCGCCCCTTCTCTCTCCCCACTCCCCTACAGGAAATCGTCCTTAGAAGGTTACCAGCAAAGGGATCTACTTATCTAGATTACTCGCATCTAGACGTTTTCCCTCCTCGACTCGTCGCCCTCGAAACCGACACTTTCCGCCCTCTTCTCCCCCTTCTTCTTCCTCCCACCTCTCCGGCCATCATGTCCGCCGCTTCTACCCTCCGCCAACGTGTCCCCGTCGACAGCGTCAAGGCCAAGAGCGCCGCTGCTCCCGCTTCGGAGGCCTCCTCCGACTCTGGCGACGACCTCCTCACCTACGGCGACTACCCTTCGTTCACCCCACCAAACTACACGATGAAGGAGATCCTCGGCGCTATCCCTGCCCATTGCTTTGAGCGTTCCGCCCTCATCTCGGGATCTTACGTCGTCCGCGACTTCGCCCTCGTCGCGGCGCTCATGTACGCCGCCTCCTTCATCGAGCCTGCCCTCGGATTCAAGGGCACCGTCCTCGATGGATACACTGGACTCGCTGCCAAGTGGGCTGCCTGGAGCACCTACTGGATCTGGGCGGGATTCGTCTACACCGGCATCTGGATCATTGGTGAGTCTTTTCGCCACAAGTTCGACGTGGAGCCGGCGCCCTATCTTGCGCGAAAGGTCGCAAAAAAAGGACTTGGCGCTGACGATACTATTGCCTCTGATCTACTGCAGCTCACGAATGTACGTCTGAATGGCTACAGGATCTCGTTTCGCTCGACGGAACTAACGCCGAACCCCTCTCGCAGGCGGCCACCAATCGTTCTCCGCCAACAAGACCATCAACAACACGATGGGCTTGATCCTCCACTCCTTTGTCCTCGTCCCCTACCATTCGTGGCGTATCTCGCACGGCAAGCACCACGCCGCGACCGGACACATGTCGCGCGATGAGGTCTTCGTCCCCGCTACCCGCTCCGAGAAGTGCGCCAACGAAGGCAAGGGCACTGGTCGCAAGGTCATGGTCGGCGGCATGGAGCTCGAGGAGCTTCTCGACGACTCGCCCCTCTACCGCCTTTACGGTCTCTTCGTCCAGCAGGTGAGCCGCGACTTGGGCAAGGCTCCGTTGGGCATCGGAGCTTATTTACTGACCTCGTCAACGCCCTACAGCTCTTCGGATGGCCCGCTTACCTCTTTAACAACGCTTCTGGCCAAGCCTGGTACCCCAAGGGCACCAACCGTGCGTTTCTGAGTCGTTTCTCAAGGTCGCCGAATCCCGCGCTGATCCCCACGCTGCTCCCTTAGACTTCGACCCCAACTCGCTCATCTTCGACGCTCGTCACCGCCAGCAGATCCTCCTCTCGGATGCCGCTCTCCTTACCATGGGCGCCCTCCTCACCGCGTTCGGACACTACGCCGGAGGCATCTCGGCCGTCGGAAAGTACTACTTCGTCCCCTACCTCATGGTCAACCACTGGCTCGTGTTCATCACCTACCTTCAGGTGAGTTGTAGCATGTCATCGAGGGGTGGAGTTGGCCGAACGGAGCGCGGAACGGACCGACTTCGCCGAACGAAGCGCTAACGCCTGTTTCCTGCAGCACACCGACCCCATGCTTCCTCACTACCGCGCTGGCGAGTGGAACTTCCAGCGTGGAGCTCTTTGCACCATCGACAGGTGAGTCTCAGTGTCTTGAGGGCTTCAGACCCGCCCGGAGGGCTCTTGGCGGCCCTACGGACCCCGTTTCGACTCCGTTCACACCGCTGACTCTCCTGCTTCCTCTGCATAGGAACCTCATGTGGTTTGTTGGCCCATATTTGATGCACGGCATCACGGGTGAGTCCTAGTTCGCTTTCTGTACCCTCTGCCTTATGTACAAACCTGCTCGGCGATGGCTGGGTACTCCGGAGATGGCTGGCGGGCGGCTGTAAGAGCTTAGGCTAACCCTTGAACTGTCCTTCGTCCACAGAGACCCATGTTGCGTAAGTAATAGTGACCTCCTGATTCCTAAGAAGCTTCTCTTCCGTCTTCGAGCGCTGAGATGCTCGCCGAGCTCAAACTGACCTTTTCCTCGCCCAACAGCCACCACATTTGCTCCAAGATCCCTCACCGTGAGCCTGACAGAGCAGATACTACACTGTACTGTAGCTGACTCGTCTACTACAGACCACGCATGGGAGGCCACTGAGGCTCTCAAGGAGTTCCTCGGCGAGCACTACGTCTCGACCGACGAGAACATGTGGGTTTCGCTCTGGAAGTCTTACCGTCAGTGCAGGGTATGTTTCTTCTCCCTCCTTCCTCCTCTCTGCACCTGATCGCTGACCTCGCCGCTTCTGACGAACAGTTCGTCGAGGACGAGGGCGAGGTCGTCTTCTACAAGGACCAGTACGGCCGCACCTCCCGCCAGGTCGTCTACGAGTCGCTCCCTTCGGACTCTGGTGTCGACGTCAACTAAGAAGCTCAAGAGCACGTCTCAGCGAGTCCTTCATTGGATTTCGTTGGCGGGTTTCTTTGTTCTTCTCGGTTTTGTCGTTCGGCGATTATCTCGTCGTGTTGGGTGTGAGGTGTGAGAGGAGGAGTCTGTTCGAGAGGATGAGGAGGAGCGGGGGATGATGTCTTGTCTATCAGTCTAGTCTTGTAGCCTTTCGGGCGCTTCCACTTCCCCTCCCCCCTCTTCCCTCTCGTCAGTTCTCCCTTATCACGCCTCGGCACCCACGTCGGGATATAGACGATGTGTGTGCAGTTTTGCAAGAGGTTTCGGTTCACCATTCTCTACGAGCAGAGCAGCGAAAGCCGACGAGAGCCGAACTACACCTGGGCGAACCACCTCGGCGCTGAGCGTTACTCTTCTGCACTCTTCTCTCTCGGAGATTCAACCACGTCCTGTAGTCGACCGTTCCACACCGCTCCACTCCCTCCGAGTGTTCCGCTGCCGCCGGAATTGACACGCCAGCGCCAGGCGAGCGAGGCTCGGCTCAGTCTCGAGGGCAAGGGATCGAAAAGAGCTTTGCTTCATCCCATCTCCCTCGTCTTTGCTCTCAGCACGCCGTCGACTATGGAAGCCACAGCAACGCTTCGCCAGCGTCTAGCACCTATCGACAAGCAGCCCAGCTCGCAAGATAAGCAGCAAGAGCTGAGCCATGGCAGCTATCCTCCGTTCCAGCCGAGTCGCTACACGATGAAGGACCTGCTGGGAGCAGTACCGGCACACTGCTTCGAGCGATCTGCTGCTCACTCGCTGTACTACGTCGCTAGGGATGTAGCGATGACTGTTGGGCTGGCGCTCGCGGCGAGTCGGATTGATGCAGCGTTCGGCGCCCGGGGCTTGGCGATGGAGAGTGAGGTGCTCAGGTGGGGATGCTGGGGAGTCTATTGGATGGTACAAGGTGTGGTATTACTTGGCATGCTCATTCTCGGTGAGTCGGCCGTCCAGCTGCTCTTCGCACCCTTCGCAGGCGCTGACCTTGTCCGTTCTCCTCCAGGCCACGAGTGTGAGTGCTCCGCGCGAGGCGACAAAGCTCTTCTTTGCTCGCCCGACTCACTCAATCAGTCCCGCAGGCGGCCACGGTGCTTTCTCGACATCCAAGCGCCTCAACAACCACGTCGGCCTCGTGCTGCACTCCTTCTGCCTCGTACCCTACTACTCGTGGAAGATCTCGCATGCTAGGCATCACGCCGCGACGGGCCACATGACCAGGGAGGAGGTCTTCGTTCCCGCAACTCGCAGCCAGAAGCTCGGCGCCGAGGGCAAGACAACGTCCAAGAAGGCCATGGTGGATGGCGAGTGGTTGGACGAGCTATTGGAGGATGCGCCGATCTACAGGCTCGGCAAGGTCGTGCTGCAACAGGTGGGCTCTTGCTCTTGAGCTAGCTGACGACGAGCCGAGTTCATCGCTGACTTCTCTCGCTCGCAGCTACTCGGATGGCCCGCCTATCTCCTCACCAACGTCACAAGTCAGCCCGGGTATCCCACTGGTACCAACCGTGAGCTGCCTCTCATTGCCTTTTCCTAGGCTGCCGCTAACCTCTCGCCTCGCCTCGGCGCTCTTCTCGTCCGCAGACTTCATTCCCGACTCGGCCCTCTTCGAGCCTCGTCAACGTACCCTCATCCATGTTTCCAACCTCGGACTCCTCACCATGGTCGGCCTCCTCACCCTCCTCGGCCACAACGTCGGACTCGCCAGCGTTGCCAAATTCTACCTCGTGCCCTACCTCGTCATGAACCACTGGTTCGTGCTCATCACGTACCTTCAAGTGAGTGCTTACTCTCTGCTGTGAGCTCTCTCCGAGCTGACTGGTTTCCTGCAACAGCACACCGACCCAATGCTCCCTCACTACCGAGGGGGGGAATGGTCGTTTGCTCGGGGTACACTGTGCACCATCGATCGCAGCGTGCTCGGGTTTGTTGGTATCTTCTTCATGCATTCGATCGCTGAGACTCATGTAGCGTGGGTCCGATTCATTCCGCTCGCAGTCACTGGCTGTCGACTCTCGCTGACTTCGACCTCGCCTTGTGCAGCCACCACGTCTCGATCAAGATTCCTCACTGTAGGTCACCTATGCTTGCTCTTGACTCACCATTTCCTCCCGTAGCATGTAACTGACTCTCCCCGTTGCCCTCACTTCCCGCTTCCCTCTCGCTGCTTGCAGACCACGCCGGCGAAGCGACCGTCGCTCTCAAGGCCTTCCTCGGCGATGACTACATCTCAACGAGCGAGAATGTCTACCTCTCATTGTGGAGGAACTTGCGTGTGTGCCGAGTGAGTCCCTCCGAGGCCCTCACAGCGGTTCGCCGCCCGAGCCTCCGCCGACAAACTCGCTTTGCTGACTTCTCGCACACTCACAGTTCGTCGAGGACGAAGGCGAGGTACTCTTCTACAAGGATGCATATGGCCGCACCTCGAGGAAGGTCCTGGCCGACGAGCCTCCCTCCGACTCGGGCGTCGAGCTCGATTGAGGAGCACAACGAGGTCAGGCGCATTAGACTGTGTCGTGTAGTAGTCGATAGATACTGCTGTAAAGTTATCCACCTCTCATGCTTCCTCCTTCTGAAGCAAGCTGAAGCCCTCGCGAGTCGAGAGAAGGGTGCTCGGCGCTGGATACTTTGGGCGGCAGAGACGACGAGAAGAGCTACGATCCGTGCTTTCAGTGACACCAGCTAAGCACGAACATACAGCCCGTTGTGACACACAAAGCCGACCTCCTTGTCTGTCTCCTGCAACGCCTCGGGATCGCAGATGACAGTCGCTTTGCGCCCATCGTCGGGGCGGATGTTGATGCTGCTGGTGACGATGTTGGTGGCTGAGGGGGATCAGAAGGGGATGAAGTATTGGTGAAGGTCAGCGCGAGGTCTCGTCAAGACAGGTGAAGCGAGAAGAGCGAGGGAGGCGGAGCGGAGCGGCGACTCACCTGTCCCCTTCGCAAAGTCGAAAATGATGGCCTGAGTCCCATCTGTACCGTTTACAGCGTACCAGCAGGGGTTGGTGACGCATGATCCATCTCCGGGCTTGCGCGAGTCGATTGTGCCTGCGCAAGGAGAGCAGGTCAGCCTACGCGAGAAGGAGCGCCGAGCAGCGAGCTCACCAGCAAAGTTGCGGTACGAGAAGTTGGAGATGTTGGTGTTGGTGGCTCCAGCGTTGGTGGGTTTCCCGACACCCTGGTCGTAGTAGTTCTGAGTGATGAAGATGGGGAAGCTGACGTTTCGGAGCGTGAAGTCCGAGTAGTGAACGTCGGAGACGAGTCCATTCCCACCGGTCCACGACTTGAAGCGAGCGCCGTACAGCGAGTCGACCATGACAAAGCGGGTAAAGGTGATGTTGCTCGCCGAGGCGACGCTGCCACCCGAGCCGAACGAGCCGAGTGAGGCGCCGTGACCTCCTTCGCAGTAGTTGTCGGCAGCGTAGACGTTCTTTGCTCCGTTGTTGCTGCAAGAGGGCAACAAAAAAGTAAGTAAGCTTATGTAGCTGGCTTTGAGCCTCGTTGCCAAGCGCGCCAAAATCTTGCCCGTTGAGCAAGGGGTTGAGGATAGACGTACATGGTGATGCAGTCATCTCCGTTGACGACATAGTTATTGGTGAGGGTGACGTTCACTCCTCCGACATCGAAGCCATCGGTCTGCAGACGGAGCAAAGGTCAGCTTCCTCGGCGCCGAGATGAGCTCGAGGCCAACTCACGTTGAAGGGGAAGGCTGAGCTATCGCTCTTGGCGTCGATGGTGATGTGGTTGAAGTTGAGGTTGCTTCCAGCGGCCTTGAAGACCCATGCGACCGGCTTCTTGATCTTGAGGTTCGTAATCTCGACGTTCGAGGCGCCGATGGACATGAGGTGAGGGCGGTTGACCTGGTTGTCTGTTGGTCAGTAGAGTCAGCGCGGACCCTCTATGTGATACTGATCCACTAGGCCACTCACTCGCATCCCACCACTGAGACGGGGGCAAGAAGAAGGTTAGCTTCATCGCCGAAACGACGTCGAGCACCCGAAGGAGGCTGTGTGTCGTCGAATGAACAGCCGCTTCACCTGCTGACCGTGGGAATCGATCCATCCAAAGTTCTTGTTTTTCGGATTACCCTCAATGGTGATTCCCGAGCCCGTCTTGAAGGTAAACCCTGCTCGGCGCCGAAGAGCTGTCAGCTTTCAAGTCGAGGGACGTGGGCGGGCCGACGCACAATAGCCAGAGTAGATCTTCGAGTTGCTGACGATGCTCTGCACCAAGGTTACGTTGGAAGGGAGGTTGATATTGCCTTGGATCGAAACGACGACGTTGCTGCATCAGGGAGAACGACGGTTAGCTGCGTAGGTGAGTTAGGAGGTACAGCGATTACTCACTTGAGAGCAGGGAACTTGACCGGCTGATAGATGTTGTAGGTAGCTCCTTGCTTGAACAGAATCGTCGCGTCCGTGAGGCAACTCGTGTCGTTGAGCACCTGGAGGAGCGCTGGGGTGTCGTCGGCAGCCGAGTGCGAGGATACTACGGTGCAAACCTTGCTCTTGCTTTTGGAAGGAGCGGCGACGGCACCGAGAGCGGCGGTCAAGACGGTGAGGGCGAGGAGAGAGCGCATGATGAGGGTGCAGGAGAGCAAGGAGCACAAGAGGGGCGAGTTGAAGTAGCTGCAGCTCGAATGTGGTGCACCATGGTTGCTAAAAGAGTTGCCCGGAGCGCGAAGCCGTTCAAGTCGAGAATCGCGACGAAGGGAGAAGGCCAAGCCAGCGGGAGCCGAGCCACCTTGGCTCAGTCAAGGAGTCGTTCGAGCTCGGCTTTCGATCTCTGACGCTTCCTGGGCCATCTTATTGCTCTCCTGCTCGGCCACCTGCTCTGCTCTGCTTTGTTACAGCATAGGCTGCCCCGCTCAGACGCTCGGAGCCCCGTCCCGCTCCCCAGGCTTAGCTCCGAGTGGACGGCTCGCTTGCCGGAGCTGAGCCACCAGAGGAGGCCTCCTGCTGCAGTGCAGAGAAGGGTGAAGGCTTTCATCTCTTACCCTTTCACCCCCTCCGACATGCTGCTCCCCCTCGCTGCCGTCGCTCTCCTCGCGCTCCTCCGAGTCGCAACCATCGCCGAAGCTCGCCCCAGCTCTACTACACCCCCTCATGGCGCTCTCGTCGTCAGACAGCACAACGCCAACAAGGGAGAGTACTCTACCATCGCCGCCGCGGTTTCTGCTCTCGGCAACTCGTCTAGCTTGCCTGCCACCATCTTCGCCTACCGAGGCAGCTACTACGAGCAGGTGAGCTCCTTGCTGTAGTCTTACAATCATCTCCGCTAGCTGATCAGGATCTCGCTACAGGTCTACATCACTTACCCTGGTCCTCTTACCCTCATCGGCGAGACCAAGCAGTAAGTCTTATGCTTTCTGCGCTAACCGAGCTGTCGCCTCAATGCTCCGCTAACCTATTCCCGGCCCATGCAGCCCCAAGACGTACAAGAATAACCTCGTCACCATCACCTACAACATCAGCAAGAATGAAGCTGGTCACAATGACAAGTGAGGACTTGAGCTGTGCCCCGTCTCCTCCTCGGCGATCACTGACGTCGCTCTCACGCAGCTCGGGCACCCTTCGCGTCCACAAGAATGACTTCAGCATGTACAACATCAACCTCGCCAACACCTATGGCCACCCAGTGGAGCAGAGTCAAGCTCTCGCCCTTTCGGCGTACGGCGAGAGGCAAGGTTTCTACGGAAGCTCGTTCACTGGGTATCAGGATACCGTCTTAACGGACACTGGAAGGTGAGTTTCACCCTGAGCTGCTTACTCTCGCCTCCCCGCAGGTCTTGTGAGCTGACCTTTACTCTCCTCGCTTGTGCCGAGCAGCCAGTACTTCGGCTCGTGTGCCGTGACGGGCGCGGTGGACTTCATCTTTGGAGAAACGGCCGCCAGCTATTTCAGAAAATCCGACATCTTCCCGATTGACGCTGGATGTATCACAGCAGGAAGGCCGAAGACGAACGTCACGAACGGGATGGGCATTTGTGAGTCTGCCGAGCTCGGAGGTCGATCTCGCTTGGCTCGTTCTCCCGCTCACGTACTCGTCTCTCACGTTCAGATGTCTTTGATGTGTGCACCATCAAGCAAAGCAAGGCTGCCACTATCGACTTGACCGGCCTCGTCTACCTCGGCCGACCTTGGGGCGATTACGCTCGCTCCATCTTCAAGGATTCGTACCTCTCCGACGTGATCAACCCTGCTGGCGAGTACCATCATCTCTTGCTTTTTCCAGATCTTCCCATTTACGCATTCCTGACCCTCCACGCGGTTTCCTCCCCCTCGTTCCGCTCCGGTTCGGCGCTTTCACAGGCTGGTCAATCTGGTCCTCCACCTCGCCCAACGTCGACCACGTCATCTATGGCGAGTACAGTAGCACGGGACCCGGATCTCACACCTCCCATCGCGCCAACTTTAGCACCGTCCTCTCGAGCCAGCAGAGTCGCGAGTATGGCATCGCCGAGGTGTTGGGCAGCGATTGGCGGGAGTGGGTTGATCAGGCGTACTATTGAGGTCGCAGTCTCGTATGATAGGAAGTAGCGCTGGAAGCCGATATCTATCTTTTGGCTTCATTGTACGAGGTCACCGAACCGAGAGCTGAATCAAAGAAGTCGTTCGACGAGCAAGCCCTCAACTCTGATCGCGATGCCGCTGCTCCGAGTCAGTCAAACGAGGAGTAGAGTAGCTTATGCGAGTCATGTTCTCCTGCCAGGTCTCAGCAACTCGAGGGGAAGATAAGCCGAACCAACGCCGAGCTTGATTACAACTCGCTGCGCAGGTAAATCGACTTCTACCACGGCCCTCTCGACCTAGAGTAATCCACGTAATGCACCAAATTCCGTCTAGCATCCTCATTACGCCTTCTCGGCCTTCTTCACCCTCCACGCCGAGAGGGGCAGACCTGTCGGATCGAAAGCGATTGCATCAGCTTCCTCGCCCTTTCCTGGCAAGCGGAAGAACCGAAACTCACTCTGCAGCTTCTTCGCACTCGGTCCCACGAACCCAACCAAGACGATCGCTCCCAGAGCGATGCACAGCGAGGACGTGATGTAGTAGCCGTCGCGGATGGTTTGGCAGTCGCCGCCGAGCGAGGCGCAGGCGGCCTTGCCGTGGTCCGAGACGCATTCGGTACCTTTGTGAGGAGAGAAGCAAGTGGGAAGAGGGAGGGGGAGGGGCGAGGGCAGGAGGGGAGAGCGATGAGCGATGAACGGAGGAGGGCAGGTGGAAGGGAGAGAGAGAGAAAGGGAGAGAGAGCGGCGGAGGGACGACGATCAGCGAGGAGCAAGCGGAGGGGGGAGTAAGCGCTTACTCTGCACCGTCAAGTCGATAGCCTGATCCCTGATCACGCAGACGGCGTCCGAGAAGGCGTCGACACCTGTTCGAAGGAAGAGGGTAAAAAGATCAGCCTCCGAGAGCGAGTGAGGACGTCGAAAGACAGTTCAGACGCACCCTTGAGCACAAAGAACCGCGGCCATGTTCCACCGAGGTTGGAGACAGTGTTGAGGAGCTGCGAGGGAGCGAGCGAGCGAGGGACAGTCGAGGGTCAGCTTCTCGCTCGGCGGCCTGATCAGGGAGACGCAGATCTACGCACAGTCATGTAGGTTCCACCGATCAGAGGGTCGGCGATCTGGGTGTGGAACGCCGAGATGCCGACGAATTGGACGGTACTGTGGGCAGCGAGGAAGGAGGGGTCAGCTATAGTTGGGCGCTGGCTCGTTCATCGGGATAAAAGACGCTCACCTCGAGAAGCTGCTTCCAACGGTGCAGAAGACGACGAGCAGGAAGTAATATGTCGGTGTCTTGACTCCCTCGGCCGTTTGAGGAAAGTTGGAGATGAGAAGCATAGCGAGGACGGCCCAGATGAGGCGGGTCCACATCGCTATCAGCCACTATTGATGGACAGGGAGGTCAGTTCCAGTCTTCTCACTCCCTTCATTTCCTCTCCCTGCTGCCTCTTCCAAACTCGCCGCCAAACTCACCGGCCTCAAAGCCTTATCCCCCTTGCTCCACTTGCCCGCCAGATACCCAAACGCAATCTGAAACGGGAAATCAATCAAGACCGCGAGCGCTAGGTCCTCCTTCTTGAGTCCCTTTTCGAGCAGCTTGAGCGATGTGGCAGCGTCGTTGGTGGCTGTGCCGAGTTTGGTGAGAAGGTGGAGGATGAGGAGGGTCTGGACGTCTGTTGTGGGCGATGGATGAAGAGAGTCAGCTGGTGTGGAGTGGACGGAGGGTTGCGGTGGACGAAGCGCTCTCGTTCCCTCGGCTCGGCGCGCACCCTCTGATCCAAGCTGGCGGTCGGGACTCACGCTTCAGCTCGCAAACGCTCCACATGATCTTGTACACCTTCTTGAGGTCCATATCGGGGTCATCGGCAGCGACGGGATCCTGTAGAGGGGGGAAGGGAAGGAGTTCGGCGACGAGGCGACCAGCGTAGGTCGAGGGGAGGGAGGTGGAAGGGGAAAGAAGGGAGTCAATATGACGGCGAGGCGAAGGGAAGAAGGAGTAGGTAAGGAAGACGTGGGGATGCAAACGAGGGATGTCAGCGATCCCGTCCTCAGCTCCATTCAGCTGTCCCTTTCGCCTCTGCAGCGGCGCCGAACTCACCTCATCCTGGAACACCGCGAGATACGCTGTAATGATCACAAAGGCGACGGCCCAGAATTTGAGGTACCCTGATAGTGAGATCAAGGGGTAGTCGAGCGGGGTGGAGCGGAAGTAGGCGTTACTGTTGGAGAGGGGGAGGGCGGCGAGGGGAAGGACGAGGGGGCGAGCGAGCGAGGGAAGGGAAGATTGGGGAGGGGCAGGGTCAGCAAAGGCAGAGGAAAGAGAGGGAGAACTGCTGGACAAACCTGAACTCCAGCGAGTTGAAAGCGAGGAAGACGGTGAAGCTGAGGAAGTAGCCCGTGTTGAGGCCGATGGTCTGCGCTGTTGAGGCGTAGGAGAGGTTCTCTTTTGAGAGAAGGGTGAGGGCCCAGCCTGTGGGAGAAGAGCCGAGGTCAGCGCGTAGGGACCGCGAGGTGGAAGCGTAAGCACGGACCATCGACGGCAATGTCTTGCGTTGCGGCGAAGAAGACCAGAGTGAAGAAGAGGAAGGTGAGGGTTTGGACGTCGGGTTCGTCCTGTAGTGTTGATGATCGGTTCAGAAAGAAGTGGGAACCCAGCGAGGGAGAGACGGGTCAGCGCCGAGCCCTCTCTTCGCTCCTCAAGCCCTCCACGATACGAGAGTAATCTGCGCTCAAACTCACCGCCTCCATCAGCGTCTGCACATTCCCACCCAACCACCAAAGCAACCCTCCCACTATCAACTGAATGGGCACAATCCAACTCTTCCGCCGTCCGAGCTTCGGGCTAAAGATGGAATCGACGATGGGGGACCAGAGGAGCTTGAGCGAGTAAGGGTAGGTGCAGAGGGAGAAGATGCCGATTTGCGAGTAGGAGAGTTTGGCGCGGAGGAGGAAGGGGATGGATCCGAAGGCGAGGCCGACGGGGATGCCTTGTAGGAGGTCTGGGCGGGTGTGGGCGAGCGTGGGAGAGGGCGGGAAGAAGGAGAGCGATCATGTAAAAGGTTGAAAGTGGTGAGGGATGGTGTAGGGAGGGAAAGATGGTGTAGACCGAGCGGAAAGAGCGAAGGGAGAGAAGGACGAGACGCGTCGTGTCAGCCTGGTCGTGTGCAGCAGGTGCAGGTTCAGGAGCTTACAGAGCGCAATAAGGAGCGTCAAGGCCTTCTTATCCCTGACTGTTAAAGGTGCTCCTTCCCCCTCGAGCTCCCGCTTCTGCTTCCCTTTCTCTCCGTCCTCGTCTGGCAACAGAGCTTCTCCTTCCTCCAGCAACTCAATCTCATCCTGTACGAGTTTGCCCCGAGGGTTACGGTTGAGCATTGTTGTAGCTGCCGAGTCGAGCGCGGAGGAAGAGGCTGCAGCGTCGGCGAGAGCGGAGGGTGAAGCTGAGGAGGGTGACGACGCAGTGAGAGGGAGAGGGAGAGAGGTCGAAGGAGAAGAGGTGGAGGGCATCGCTCAGCCTGTGAAATAATCGTCTCTAATCGACCTCTAATCCTTTCGTCGCCGTGATTAGTCGAATTAGCTAGGGGGACGAGATGAGAGGTGCAAGGGAGAGCCGCCTTTCGTCGCGCCTCGCGCCCCAGTCCGACTTTAAATCTCTCGCTCCTTCGTCTCACTCGGCCATTCTGTAGCTCATCACTCGTCGCTTCTGCACCTCGTTGCTGCTCGCCTGCCAGGGAATGGGCCCTCTGGCTCCCTCAGCTCTCCTTACGGGCCCGAGGCTTAGAATCGCGCTCGTCGCCTTGGTTGTCCTGTACGCGTTCCCCTCTCGCTCACAAGCTGCAGGAGATGCTATGCAAAACTGACACGTCTGTCGCTGCTCTAGGGCACTTCTACTGGCCTTCGACCCTTCCTCCTCCCCCCTCGACCGGCTCTCCTCATCGCGCTCGTCCATCTCGGCGTTTGATCGAACGACCTGCGCGCCTACAGCACTGCCCGACAGAACAGAGGAAGAGGACCTCTACTCTCTCCCAGGCCTCCTCGTCACACGCCCTCTGCCATCCAACTCCTCGCAGTCTTACCCTCTCTGGCAGCCCTTGCGCCATCTCTCCTCAGACAGCCCCCTCCCATCAACACACGGCCAACTCCTCCCTCTCCTCCTCCAGCACCTCTCCACTCTCTCCTCTTCGCCCTCGCCGCTCCCTCAACCGCTGTACGCGATCCAAAACAAAACGATCCTCCTCCTCGGCGATTCCAACGAGCGCGCCCTAGTCGACTCCTTCTGCAGCCACATCGCAGGAAAAGAAGCAGTCGTCCGCCGCTTCGAGGACGCCTCGCTTGGAGGAGCAAAATGGCATGCAGACCCTCATGTCTGCGAGGTGGAGCTCGGCGTTGATGCTGAGGGCGAGGGGGCTTGGATGAGAATGGTGGGGGTGATGATGTTTGGTGTGTTGGTGCAGGGTGAGGAGGAGGGGGAGGAGCTATGGGGAGTGAGGAAGGATGAGTTGGAGGGACCGTGGACTTTTGCTGCGCGGGTGGAGCTCGCTCGGCGGTTCGTCGAGCAGCTGGACGAGGGGCGGGAGACGACAAGTCCACGGTTGATCTTCTCGTCGACGCTCTGGGATTTGATGTACGCCGCCGACTACAGCTACTTCTCCTCGCTACCCTTTTCGCCTCTCGCCTCCCTCCCCTCTCACACTCCCAACCCCTTCGCCCCCCCCTCCTCCGAGCCAACCTGGGGCTGGACTCCCTCTCAACTCTCTGCCTATCTCGCTAGCCTCTCCTCCGCCATCAAGCTCCTCCACAAAACCTTCCCTACCTCCCCACCGCTCACTCTGCGCACCCTCCACCCCCTCGCTCACATCGCTCCCCCCGGCCGGGACTTCTGGAATCCCCTCCGGATCGCGCAACTCAACTCCGCCATCCGTGCTGCTTCTCTCCCCTTCTCCCTTTCCTCCTCCTCCGACCTACGGAACCCTTCTTCCTCCCGCCCTCGCTCAGACGGAGTGAAGCTGTTTGACCTCCACCGGCTGCTGGAAGGGATGCCAGAGAAGGAGCTGCTGAGGAATGAGGGGAAGGATCGGGTGCATTTGGAGTGGAAGACGGCGGGGTGGGTGTGGATGGAGGCGGTGTTGGAGGGCGTGGTTCGAGCTGGGCAGTGAGGCTTGCTGAGGACGGTGGGCATGTAGAGTAAGCAGTGGGACGTGGTGTATGATCAGCTAGAGGCGTCCTGTGCCGAGCTTGGCATGTTGCACGTGAAGGTGCTATCGTCTATTACCTGCTCTGAGAGAGCGGGGACCGAGCGCCGAAGCTTGACCCCGTCGTGAGCTGAGAGCGGGGCAGCGGGGGAGGCTGAGAGTACAGGGATCGGCTCTACTACACTAAAGATGCGACTGAGACTCTTTCATCAAACTGAGAAGGCTTCACACTTGCGTTGACTCTGACCTCGGCGCTTCCAGCTGGCTGTCCACCCTTCCTTTCGCTCTCTCTGCTCCACTGCGGCGAGACTGAGTTGGACAGAGGGGGATTAGCGTGCATCTCTAACGGCGTTGTAGCAAAGTGGTTACTGCGTTGCCGAGATAGGGGGAGGGTCTTGGGACTTGTAAAGCTACTGTCCCTCTTCGCTTCTGGCTCGAGCCGAGCGCCGAAGCTTGACCCCGTCGAGAGCTGGGAGCGGGGCAGCAGGGGAGCCTGAGAGCACAGAGTTTGAGTCTACTATGCTACAGCTACCAGTGAGACCCTTCAAGGCGACTGAGAAGGCTTGACCATACTGTCGACTCGGACCTCGGCGCTGCTCTTTCCCCTCCCTTCCGCTGTCTCTGCTCCATCGGCGAGACTGAGTTGGTCAGAGAGGGATTAGCTGTTATCTCTTTAGGCGTTGTAGCAAAGTGGTTACTGCGTTAGCCTCGAATTGCTTACTACAAGTAACAAGTTCAGCTAATCCTCTCTGAGGGCGTAGGTTCGAGTCCTGCCAACGTCGCATTTACTTCTCTTTTGCTGCTGGGCAAGCCCAGCACACTCATTTTTTGCACCCTGTACCTCCCTGGCCCGCCACAAGACCCACAGAGGGCGCTCCGCGCCCTCGCAGCCCGGCGCCGAGCACGGTAGCCTTCCGCTCCTGCCCTTTGACCTTCTTTGACCTCTACCTCTACCGTGGCCTAGTCAAGGTACAGTACACTTAAGAGGTGCTCATCATCCTGCAGGGCTGTCGTACCTAGTGTCATGCAAGCAGGGAGGACTGCGCTTGACAGTCTGCTCGGCGCTTGGGAAGGCGGCTTCCCTACCGGCCCAATGTCCATCTTCACCTGACTTGGTAGTTGTAGAAAGCGCCTACACACACGGCGACATTCCACTGGAATGTAGCCAACAAGGGACGAGAAGCTGAACTTGAGGCTGGGAGTGCCGGTGAAGAGCGACGAGCTTCGCAAGTCCCCTCTCGGCAGGCCAGGGAACGGCCTGCTCACTGAATGGGATGTCTGACAGATCACACCAAAGTCAATTGAATGCAGTACACACCCTCTGACAAACCCGACTGAGCTCGTGCAGAAGTACGTCAGCCGAGTGAGAGCGCTCACCCCGGCCGGCTCGTCGTGAGCCGTTTTGACATGCACGGGTCACCTTCGAGAGGCAACACTCAAGAGTGAGTAAACTAAAGAAGCTGAAGCTACCCTCCAAGCTATTAAAGCGTGCTTCATCCAGGAGAGGACAGCTGCTCGGCGAAGACAGTTGGCCTTGCTCTGCGACAGCTGCAAGGGCTCAGCGGGGTTCTTACCGACCACCTCCACAGAAGTCATCCAAATGACAGAAGACCAACCAGGCATTCGTTTCCTGACATCTCGGAGAAGTTAGCCAAGAAAATGTCGGAACAGCGAGCCGAAGCCCTCGCTCCTCAACCTCGGTGGGAGCATGGGGAAGGTGTGTTTGCTCGCGTTTGAGCTCGGGTGTACTACAACACGTTCTTTCGTTCATGCCAAGCTCATCTGAGCCGGCAAGACAAAGAAGAACGAGCACTTTGTAAACCAACGTCTGAGCAGCTCGGCGGAGGACGTAAACGAGTTTACTGAGAGATTGCAAGCAGCGTTAACGCCATCATAACACTGCAGGATAGGTGGTAAACCGCTCACCCTGCTACTATAGCTCGGAGCACTCGCCTGCCTGGACCTACAGGCCGAGTTGTTACACTTCGGCGATTCGGCGAAGCTGCTCGCCTCCTTTTCTTCTTGCTCTCAGAAAGTTCCTCTTGCTGCCCCACTCTCGGGGAGCCCTGCTTACACCTCCTTTGACCATTGCAATTCACCTTTGACCACCTGAAGAGTCGCGCTCATGCGGAAGCCCGGCCGGGAGCCAGCAGTTTTACGTGGGCGGCTCAGCTCTGCCGCTTCCGAAGGGCTCTAGAGAGGGCAAACTTGGCTCGCGCTTTCTCTCTCCTCACTCGCGCTCCACAAGAGCAACACTCACTCACACTGTCGTCCAACAAGATGGATCCCTCTGCGTCAGGCAGCAGCGCATCCTCGGCCACCGCCGGCGATGCAGAGCAGCCATTCCCACACGAGCAGGTCCACGACCTCGCTCGCACCTTCACTCGCCAATCCCAGCGCTCAGCAAGCAAGGGTGAAGGTCCCAAAACCCCCTTCGACAACGCCGAAGGATCTCACCTCGACCCAGCTTCGCCGAACTTCAGCGCTCGCGCTTGGAGCGAGTCGATGCTTCGAATGCAGTCGGAGGATCCCAACAACCCTGCCAGGAGGGCTGGAATCGCCTTCAGGGATTTGTCGGCTTACGGCTACGGATCCTCGACGGATTACCAGACCACCGTGTCGTCGGCGCCCCTCCAGCTTCAAGGGCTGGTCAGTCGTCTCGCCGGCAACAAAGGTCAGCGCATCGATATCTTGCGCGACATGGACGGGCTCGTTCGCAGCGGAGAGATGCTAGTTGTACTTGGTCCTCCTGGCAGGTGAGCTATGCCCTTCCTTTCTCGCCTCTCCCTGCCTCAGCGGAGCGCTCGGGCGCGTCTCATAGCTCGCTGGTCGACGTCGCTGATCGCCATTCCAACCTCGCAGTGGCTGCTCTACATTCCTCAAGACTGTTGCTGGAGAGATTGACGGCTTCACCGTCGAGGGCGACATCAACTACGAGGGTGAGTTGGAGCTTACCCCTTACTCTCGGCGATTCGGCCGAGCTGACTCTTTCTCGCTCCGCTACAGGCATCAGCGCCAAGCAGATGCACAAGGACTTCCGAGGAGAGGCCATCTACACCGCCGAGGTGTGTCTGTACCTCATAATGCCTCCCTTCCGTCGCTAACCCGTTTCTCGGCGATCAAGGTCGACGTCCATTTCCCTCAGCTTTCCGTCGGCGACACCCTCTCCTTCGCCGCAAGGGTGCGTTCTATATCACTACATCTTCGTCAGATCTTTCTGGCCGCTAACTTTGCTCCTCTGCAGGCTCGCGCTCCTCGCCACACGCCCGGCGGCGTCTCGAGGAAGGAGTACGCCGAGCACGTTCGAGATGTCACCATGGCCATCCTCGGAATCTCGCACACCATCAACACCAAGGTCGGCAACGACTTCATCCGAGGAGTCTCGGGAGGAGAGCGCAAGCGAGTCACCATCGCCGAAGCCTCGCTCTCCGGCGCCCCTCTCCAGTGCTGGGACAACTCGACTCGTGGACTCGACTCCGCCAATGCTATCGAGTTCTGTCGGTCGCTCAAGCTCTCGACCAGCCTCGGAGGCAAGACGGCCTGTGTTTCGCTCTACCAAGCCCCTCAGAGCGCCTACGATGTGAGTTCACTGTTCGGCGATGTTTGTTCGAGAGAGGGCTTTAGCTGATCCGCTCTCCAAATCGCACAGGTGTTCGACAAGGTCACCGTGCTCTATGAGGGCAGGCAGATCTACTTCGGTCGATGCACGGAAGCCAAGAAGTTCTTCACCGACATGGGCTTCCACTGCCCCGAGCGACAGACCACCGCCGACTTCCTCACCTCCCTCACTTCGGACCTCGAGCGCGCCACCCAGCCCGGATTCGAGAAGTCGACCCCTCAGACGCCCGACGAGTTCGTCCAGCGCTGGAAGGCGAGCGACGAGTACAAGCGTCTCATCGCCGAGATTGAGGAGTACAACCAGACCTACAAGGTCGGCGGCGAGTACCTCGACAAGTTTGTCGCGTCTCGCAAGGCTCAGCAGTCTCGAGGACAGTGAGTTGACGTGTAGCTTTGGAGCTCGAAGCTTCGCTGACTGATATCTCGGCGTTCATTCGCAGGCGCGTCTCCTCGCCCTACACCCTCTCGTACGCCAAGCAGATCGAGCTCTGCGTGTGGCGAGGATTCCGTCGTCTTGTTGGCAACCCTGAGATCACCCTCACGGCGTTGATCGGTGAGTTGTTCGGGCGTCGAGGAGAGGACAGGGAGAGCGCCGAAGCTGATCTTCGAATTCTTTCTTCCCACAGGCAACTCTATTATGGCACTCATTATCGGATCCGTCTTTTACAACATGCCTTTCACCACCGCCAGCTTCTACCAACGTGGCGCCCTCCTCTTCTTTGCGATTTTGATGGCCGCATTCTCCTCGGTGCTCGAGGTGAGTGGCTTCGGCTGAGCCACAGTGGCTCAACAGCTCATCCACCTCACCACAAAGATCCTCACCCTCTACTCGCAACGCAACATCGTCGAGAAGCACACCCGTTACGCCTTCTACCACCCCTCGGCCGAGGCGTTCGCCTCCATGCTCTGCGACATCCCTTACAAGGTCCTCAACTGCATCTTTTTCTCACTCGTCATCTACTTCATGTCCAACTTGAGGCGAGAAGTCGGACCCTTCTTCTTCTTCACCCTGTGAGTTTGAGGTCGAGCGGCGCCCAGGGGAGAACGAGAGCTGACCAGTCTCGGCTTCAACAGTACGAGCTTCCTCCTCACCCTCGCTATGTCGATGATCTTCCGCACTATCGCCAGTGCATCAAGGACCCTTTCACAGGCTCTCGCACCCGCCGCCGTCTTAATCCGTGAGCTGGGGAGCGGCGAAGGAGACTCGCGGGAACGAGCTCGAGAGCTGACCTTCTTCCTCTCCCTTCCCCCTCTCAGTCGCCCTCGTCATCTACACTGGATTCGTCATTCCTACGCGCAACATGCTTGGCTGGAGTCGATGGATGAACTACCTGGACCCCATCGCCTACGGATTTGAGGCGCTCATGGTGAGTCGAAACGAGAGCGAGTCGAGGGCGAGTCGGAGCTGACCTCTGCCTCTCGCTCGCTCGGCTGCAGGTCAACGAGTTCCATGGTCAGACCTACCCCTGCGCCTCGTTCGTTCCTGCTGGACCCGGCTACGAAGGCGCTACAGGGCTCGACCGCGTGTGCTCGACCGTCGGCTCGGTGGCTGGTTCGAACTTCGTCAACGGCGACGACTACATCAACACCTCGTTTGACTACTACGTAGGACACAAGTGGCGCAACATTGGCATCATCATCGTCTTCATCGGTGAGTGGAAGAGCTCGACTAAGGCGTCCAAGCCGAGGCTGATCTCGATCCCCCGTTCGCAGTTGGCTTCTGCTGCACCTACCTCGGAGCTGCCGAGTACATCACGGCGAAGAAGAGCAAGGGAGAGGTTCTCCTCTTCCAGCGCGGTCACAAGAAGCACGTCAAGCGCACCAACGACCTCGAATCGGGCGCTCCCGTCACCAAGACCATCTCGCAGGCTCCCAAGGACGTCAGCATGATCCCTCCTCAGACCGCCATTTTCCAGTGGGAGGACGTCGTCTACGAGTGAGCGCTGTGACCTTCTTCGTTTATCGACCGAGCTGACCCTTCGTCTCTCCGTTCGCAGTATCAAGATCAAGGGAGAGGAGCGCCGAATCCTCGATCATGTCGACGGCTGGGTGAAGCCTGGTACCCTCACCGCTCTCATGGGAGTCTCGGGAGCAGGCAAGACGACGCTCCTCGACGTCCTCGCCACTCGCGTCACCATGGGAGTCGTCACCGGCAAGATGCTCGTCGACGGTCAGCAGCGCGACGACTCGTTCCAGCGCAAGACTGGTCAGTTGCAGCTTCCTTCTTCAGCTTCCTTCTTCTTCTTCTTGTACAGAGGAGACTCATGCACAGAAGACTCCAGCACAGTAGAGCTAACGGCGACTCTCGTCCAACAGGCTACGTCCAGCAGCAAGACCTTCATCTCTCGACTTCGACCGTCCGCGAGGCGCTCAACTTCTCGGCGCTCCTTCGTCAACCGGCCCACATCTCCCGCGAGGAGAAGCTCGCCTACGTCGACGAGGTAATCGGACTACTCGACATGGAAGCCTACGCCGACGCCGTCGTCGGAATCCCCGGAGAAGGCCTCAACGTCGAGCAGAGAAAACGACTCACCATCGGCGTGGAGCTTGCAGCCAAGCCAGCTCTACTTCTGTTCTGTGATGAGCCGACGTCGGGGCTCGATTCGCAGACATCCTGGGCCATCCTTGACCTCCTCACCAAGCTCGCGGCCCACGGACAGGCCATCCTCTGCACAATTCATCAACCCTCGGCGCAGTTATTTGCCAGGTTCGATCGGCTCCTTTTCCTCGCCAAAGGAGGGAGGACCATCTATTTCGATGAGATCGGAGAAAGCTCGCGCCGCCTCACCCAATATTTCGAGCGAAACGGAGCCCATCCCTGCCCCGCCGACGCCAATCCCGCTGAGTGGATGCTCGAGGTGATTCTCTGCCTCGCTATAGCCTCTCTCACCATCTGCTGACCCTTCCCTACCTTCCCACAGGTCATCGGCGCCGCCCCCGGCTCCCACACCGACATCGACTGGCACCAGACCTGGCTCGACTCACCCGAGCGCGTCGCCGTCACGGACGAGCTGCATCGTATGGAGGCCGAACGTGGAGGACACAAGTCGGAGAAGCAGCTCATGGCCGCCGAGACGAGCACTGAGGCCCCCGCCACAGGCGAGTTCGCCGCCCCCTTCTCGGCGCAGTTTCGCGAGGTCCAGTGGAGGGTCTTCCAGCAGTACTGGCGTACACCCTCGTACATCTACTCCAAGATCGTCCTCTGCACCCTCTCGGGCCTCTTCATCGGCTTCTCCTTCTTCCGCGCCGACACGAGCCAGCAGGGACTTCAGAATCAGATGTTCTCGCTCTTCATGCTCATGACCATCTTTGGAAACCTCGTCCAGCAAAGTGAGTCCCTTAAGGTTAGCGTACTGAGCGAGCAGAGCTGACCCCGTTCGCCTCACAGTCATGCCCCACTTCGAGACACAGCGCGCTCTCTACGAAGCTCGAGAGCGACCGGCCAAGACGTACAGCTGGAAGGTTTTCATGCTCTCGTCTATGATCGTCGAGCTTCCGTGAGTCCTTCATCACTCTCTCAGGGCTCGAGCCGAGCGCCGAGCGCCGGGCGCCGAGCTCCTCCTCGCTCTCCCTCCGCTGACCCTGCACCCTCCCACAGCTACAACGCCTTCGCCGCTCTTCTAATCTTCTTGTGCTACTACTACCCTATCGGTCTGTGGAGGAATGCGGAGCCGACGGACGCCGTTCACGAGCGAGGAGCCCTCTTCTTCCTCCTTGTCCAGGAGTTCCTTCTCTTCGTACGTTGCTCGCCTTCAAGATACAGTTTAGCACTGACCGCGTCTTCCACAGACCTCCACCTTCACCTCCATGATCATCGCTGGAATCGAGTCGTCCGAAACGGCGGGCAACATCGCCAACCTTCTCTTCTCGCTGTGTTTGATCTTTTGCGGGTGCGCACTTTCTTCCTTTGTCTTGAGTTCGAGTGGCCTCGCCGGCTATCTCGCCCGAGCTGCGTCTAAGCGACTGTCGTCGTGCCATTGGGGTCGACTTGCCTCAGCCGAACAGCACTTGCTGACGCTCATTCTCCCTCCTCAGTGTCCTCGCTGGCCCTTCGACCCTTCCTCGTTTCTGGATCTTCATGGTGAGTTCGATTCTTCGCCGTTCCGGTCTCGCCGACCTTCTCGCTGACTTCGTCTCCGCTCGTCAGTACCGAATCTCGCCCTTCACGGTGCGCCGAGGTCTCTCACGCCATGCCTCGACTCCTGCTGACTTTGACTCACTTTACAGTACCTCATTGAGGGCATGCTCACCACTGCTGTTGGCAACACCAAGGTCGTCTGCTCGGACATCGAGCTGCTCCACTTTGAGCCGCCGAGCGGCACTTGCGGCGAGTACATGGCGCAGTACAAGAGCCTGTACGGAGGATACCTCGTCGACGAGGCGGCTACCTCGGGCTGCGAGTTCTGCGCGTGAGTCTTCACTTCTCGACTCGACTCGACTTTGGCGTGCGCTCGGCGCAAGTTGCAGCTCAGCCGATGCTCGCCTAGCTTTCGGATCACGGCTCAGTCTAACTAGGCCGTATAAGCTGCCTCGGATACGCAGCTGACCCGCCCTCTTGCATCATCACAGCATCTCGAACACCAACGTCTTCCTTGCCTCCATCTCGAGCAACTACGCCAACCGCTGGAGAGATTTCGGCATCCTGTTCGGCTTCATCGCCTTCAACGTCGCCGCCGCCCTCTTCATCTACTGGCTCGCTCGTGTGCCCAAGAAGCAGAAGGAGGAGAAGGTCAAGAAGGAGTAGAGTTGAGGGTCGCCGAGCACATCATACAACCTAATAGACCCTCTCTCTACTACTCTCGTTTCGCTAATCTGTTACACTATAGTCTCGGTAGAATGCAACGCAAGTCTTGCTTCCGTTCGACATTTCTAGGCCGAGTCGACCTCTCGGCGAAGCTCTCGGCGGTCTCGCAGAGGCGGGCTCTACTCGACTCGGCCAAAGCCATCGAATGCTGTCGTTCTCTCGAGCTGTCGACGAGCCTCAGAGGCAGGCAAGACAGCCTGTGTCCCGCTCTACTAGGCCCCTCAGAGCGCCTCCGACGTGAGTTCGGCGATGGTTGTTCGAGGAAGGGCTCTCGTTGATCTGCTCTCGTACTCACACAGGCCTTGGACAAGATGAGTGTTCTTCACGGGGTTAGGCGAATATTCTTCGGACCAACAACGCAGGCCACAAACTCCCTCACCGACATAGACTTCCACTGCGCCGAGCGCCAGACCCCTCTCTCACATTCGGCGATCCCTCGGAGGAAGGCTCGCTCTCTCATGTACAGGACCAGCAAGATGTACTGATCAGATGAGGTGTAAATACATACAGAGAAGCTATACTAGTTGGCCTCGGCCTGCAACAGCTGCAAGAGCTGCTCGCGCTTGTCGCAGTTCTCAAACTTGAAAGTCGAGGCCAGCTCGTCGAGGTCCTCGAAGGAAAGATCGGCCATGGGAGCGACGAAGTTGTCGTTCATGTTGTCGGAGAGCCAGCTGTAAAGCGTGCGGCGGTAGAGGTGCTGCTTGAGGGACCAGAAGGGAGGGTACGAGGGAACGGCCTCGGGGAGGTCGCGTTCGATAAAGTCGAGGACGGGTTGGAAGTGCTCTGTAGGTTATGAGGGTAAGTAAGAGCGTATATAAAGTAGCTGGTGTAAGCGAGAGGTGCACGCCGAGAGGCAGTTGGAGCGCGCCGAGAGGCAGTATGAGCGCCGAGTAAGCGAGAAAAGCTTACTGGTCGTCTCGGTGTCGTCGGTACCCCAGAATTCCATGGCGATCTTGCGTTTACGAGAAATCGCAGCGCCGAAGAGCTTGATCCAAGGCGAGTCGGTCTTGGCGTGTACGAGGCCTTGAATGCCGATATCCTGGGCAGCGAGAAGCTGAAGTCAGCACCAAGCACCGAGCTGCGCGTCGCTGAAGCTCACCTTGTATAGCCAGATGGTCCAGCTGATGCGATCCGCCTGTGTAGCAAAGTAGTGCATCAGTGACTGCCGACTAGCGGAGCATGAAGCGACGCGAAGCGAATGGCTCGGGCCAAGTCGTCTCCGCGCCCTCAACAGGCTCGACCCTGTATTCAGAGGCTCATAGCGACAAACTCACTTTGTAAACACGAAGCTGTTCTCCCAGCGCGGCGTAGCGAGCGTCGTTGATGGCTTGCCAGCCGGGGCCGTCGACCTCCTCGGTAGCGTAGACTGGGCCGAACTCGCCGTTCCAGATCGGGCTGTTGGTCTTCTTGGAGAATCCAATCTTGCGCTCATAGTCCTTCCTGACCTTCTGCTTGTCCTCCTCCGAGCCGGTGAAGGTCTTGCCCATGGGGAAGCCGAACATCGAGTCTGCGCGAGCGAAGCCGTCAGCAAGAGTTCAGCGGATGATATAGTAGATAGCTTACAGTCATGGCACGAGTAGATAGCGTTCTCGAAGGTGAATCCTGCTGCGTCGAAGTCGCGGAAGCTGGGCACAAGAATAGCGAGAGGCGAAGGACAGGCGGGGTAAGGACGAGCGAGGAGGGAGCTCGTCAGCATACAGGCTAGGAGAGAAAGCGAAGGAAAGACTACTTACTCGGCACCGAAAGTGTTGCCGTCGAAGCAGATGATGTGGTCGGGGTCGACAGCGCGAACGGCGTCGCCGAGCCGCTTGTAGAACGAGAGAAGACGAGTAGCCCCCAGCGACTTGTCGCTTGGCTCGTTGAGAAGGTTGTAGCCTGCGATCCGAGGGTTCCCTGCATACCTAGCCGCAATTGCCTCCCAAATGCGAACGGTTCGGTCTGCGAGCAAGGAGCTCGGCGATCAGCTTTCGCGCTTCTCGGTGCGCGTGAGAACAGTCAGACTCACCTTGGAACTCCTTGAACTCCCATAGAAGAGCATCAGGCATGTTGTTGTCTGAGTGCCAGTCCTTGAGGCATCAGTAGAATCAGCTCAAAGCTAAAAAGTCACTGGCGCCGAGAGCAGACTTACAAAGTTCTGACCGCCAGGAGCCGCGTGAAGGTCGAGGATGGTGTAGATACCAGCGTCTCCGTTCTAGGAGCGACATTAGGGCGAGGGAACGTCAGTATCGAGCGCGGAAGGTTGTCTCGCCTGCGCCGAGCCAGCGCCGAACCGGCCGCATCGGAGTGCAGGGCTTGCTGCGCTCGCGAGAGAAGCGGAAGGGGTAGCTCACACGTTTGACGACTCGGTCGATCCACTTGAAACCAGCCTCGTTAATCACGTAGGGGTCGAGGTCGTCCGACAAATGGCGGTAGTTGATGGCGAGGCGCTGCATGTTGAGGCCGATAGACGCGAACCACTCGGCGTCCGCTTCCGAGTAAAAGTTGGTGTAGAAGGCGTTCCAGAAGTAGTCGTACTTCTCCTGGCCGATGAGCTGCAGCATTGCGGCTCGGAAGGCCTTCTCGTGGCCAGGGTAGCCGTTGGTGAAGTTCTCCTGGAGAAGGTAGGCTCCGAGACATGCCTATAGGTGGTCGTTGACTCTGATCAGCGCGCGCAGATGCAGAGAACAGTCGACAGCCACTCACTCCTCGCAGAATCACTTCCTTGCCCTCTCCGTCGACGATCTGGTTTCCTTCGCACTTGAGGACGGCTTTGGCGAGCATGTTGTGGTGTATGATGTGGGTGAGAGAAGTGGAGAAGAAGCGGGAGTGTGGAGAGAGAGCGAGGGAGGTTGTGGGGGAAGAAGGAGAGAGGCAGCGATTGTCGAACTGCCGAGGTGGAGAGCAACCCGCTCGAGATTCCGAGGAAATCTCTGGGCTCGGATCCTCGCTGCGCCTCACTGCGCCATCGGCTGTTGCGGCGCCGGCTTGCTGCTTCCGACAGCAAATGGAACCCTTCTGAGAACCTCGACCGAGGCCTGCGATCAGAGTCTCACTTTCAACCCGCCTCGTGATGAGCCTTGCAGAAGTCCGGCGAGCCCCACAGGAAGATTCATGGTGGCCCGCGAGTGTCCCGCGGTCGGAAAAACCGGGGTACAATTGGAGCAGAGATCGAAGAGAACAAGGAGCGCCTCGCCTTCCGAGCTCACCTCTCTCTCTCCCTTCTCTACACTTCATCTCTCGGTCACTCGCCTCTTCCTCTCTCTTCCTTCTCTCAGCAAATCGCTCAGCACCTATCCACTTATACTACACCTCACTTCACGATGCCCAGCAACTTCGGCAAGGCCAGCGCCTTGCGAGAGGAGCTCACCCCCACGCTCGCCTTTATTGCGCTCTTCGCCTCGGCTGGAGCGTTCACCTTCGGTAAGTCTTGTAGCTGAGCATAGTTGAACTATAGCCGATTACCGCCGACGATCTCCCTCATCGCTGACCCTCGCCCTTCTTCGCCTCGCAGGCTTCGACAATGGATGGTGGGGAGGAGTCCTCGGTCACGTCTACTTTAACGAGATCTTCGGAACACTCACTACCACCGATGCGACCACTGGAGCCGTCGTCCACTCGCTCACCGCCTCGCAGCAGTCGGCTGGAACAGCGCTGGGAACCGCAGGAATCGCTGTAGGTCTCGGCTTTCTCTTGATCTGGAGGGCTACAGCTGATTTCTCTTTCCTGCTAGATTGGATGCATGGTCGCTGGTCTCCTTGCGAGCACCTTTGGACGCAAGAAGAGCTTCTACGCCGTAAGTTCAGCTCCGCCACTCGTGCTCGGCGAACCGTGCGCTGACAGTCTGCTCGCCACTCCCACCCCCGTCCCCTCCTCCTGCCTCTGCTCATCTACTCCTCCTCTCTTGTGCTCGTCACCATCTCCCCTTGTCAACTCGTCTCCTCCTTGCCTCGCCCCAACCAGGTCGCCATCGGATCTATCCTTGGAGTTCTCATCCAGATCACGTCGGGCATCAACGGAGGGCGCTACTGGCAACTCGTCGCCGGCAAGATTGTCGTCTGTATCTCCATCGGTAAGCCCGAGGTCAACAGCACAGGAGAAAGGCGAGGAAGCTGACCCTTTTCCGCTCGGTCAAGGTGTCGCCTCGGTCTCGGTCCCGCTCTACCTCAGTGAGGTCTCTCCCGCGCCAATTCGCGGCGCTCTCGTCAACACATATGTTTGGGTACAGTGTAAGCGTCGAGCTCAACCTCTCCCCTCGTCTCATTCATTGCTGATCCAATTTCCGCCTCCAGCCATCGGCGGCTTGTTCGCCTACGTGACCATCTACTGCCTCCAAGGCGCTCGAGGACCTCTTGTCTGGTGTCTTCCTGTATGTTTACATCCGTATCGACCTTGAAAGCACCTCACTGACGTTCTTCCGCCCCATCTATCAAATCCGATCCCTCTCCCCGCGCCTTCTCCGTCCCTCGCCTCGCCATCCTTCGCCCCACCTCAAACGTCTACAGATCGGTCTTCAACTCCTCGCCCCCGTCGCCATCTTGCTCTTCGGCTGGAGTCTCCCCGAGTCCCCTCGCTGGTGAGTTTCCGCCGAGATTCGAATTCGTACTCGCTTGCGAGGCTGACATTCGCGTCCTGTCACAGGCTCGTCGAGAGGGGACGTCATGATGATGCCCGTGCCGCTCTCGTGCACCTTCGCCGCGGCAAGGCCGGATACAGCCCCGACGACGACCTGCAGGAGCTCGAGGAGGCCGCCGCTCGCGAGCGTGAGCTCGCCTCGACCGTCAGCTGGGCACAGTGCTTCCGTGGTACCGATGGATACAGGACTTTCATCATCTCTGGTGTTCAGTGCCTTCAGCAAGGTCAAGGGTGCGTCTTTTCGCCCTCGCGTCGTCGTTCGGCGCTGACCCCCTCCTCTTCCGATCGTTTCGCTGACTTTCTCCTCTCTCGCTCTTCTCGTATACAGCATCAGCTTCATGTCGAATTACCTTGGCAAGTTCAACGCGTTATCCTTCCTATCTCCTCTCTTCCCTCGCCCGTCGACATCCACCTGCAGTCGACGCTCCCTTCGGCAACTCGGGACCATCTGAAGTCCGAAAGCTGACCTTTGCTCTCTCCTCCACCAACAGTCATCTTCTTCCTGCAACTGTGAGTACTTCTGACGCCTTCTGCCCTCCTCCCTCGCTCAGCAGTCGCCTTCAAAATATCGCCGAACCTCGTCCTGACGCTCCTGCTCTTCCAGCGGCATCAACAACGTCTGGCTCATCCTGGTCGTCGTTTACATCATCATCGTATTCCTCACGTTGGGCGGCTTCTTTGTGCAAGACTTCCTTGGCCGTCGTTTCCTGTTGATTGGCGGCGGAGCAGTGATGGCCGGAGCGTTGATTGCTGTCGCGGGGATCACCACTGTCACTCCTTCGCCTACTGGTGCTCGCGCCAACGCCTGTGTTGCCCTTAGTAAGCTCTCACTCCTTCCAGAGCTCGCTGGTGTCGAGCTCGGCGCCGGCTTCGGCGCCGGAGCGGCAGAGGTCGGAAGTCGGCCCTCGGTCCTCTCAGCAGCTCAAGTACATCACTCACACTCTCTCTTGCCTTCTCACAGTCTTCATCTGGCTCGCCGCCTTCTCCCAATCCTGGACCAACATCCCTTGGACCGTCAGCGCCGAGCTCCCTTCCGAGGCCTTGAGGGACAAGACTCTCGCCATCGGAGCCTTCGGAGGATACGCCGTCGGCACCATCGTAGGTCTCGTCAACCCCTACATGCAGAACGCCGAGTACGGAAACCTCGGCGGAAAGGTCGGCTTCGTTTGTGAGTCTCTCTCGACGCTCGTTTCCTTCCGCCCTTTCGTCTTCCGCTTCCTCTGAGCCTTCCGCTGACACTACCACCCCACAGACGGTGCCGTCTCCCTTCTCGCCATCGTCTTCTGCTATATCTGGGTGCCCGAGCTCAAGGGTCGCAGTCTCGAGGAAGTCGACTGGATGTTCGCCAACGGCGTTCCCGTTCGCAAGATGGCCACCTACAAGATGGACCATGGAAGCGGAACCGCCAGCCACTCTGGCGACAAGGATGCCGTCGATGGAGAGCGTCTCGAGTTCGCTTGAGCTCATTGCTCGCTCGTCGCCGAAGTCGGGAGTCGGGCGCCGTCTCATATTGTTGCAGAAGCTTAGTTAGGGATTGTATTTCGCTTGTCTGGTATTCGTGTTTGGGAACAATGGATCTTGCTATTCGCCTCTCAGTTGCTTTGAGCCTCGAGACGCGAATCCGATGCGAAAGCCGAGCGCCGAGCTCGCTGGCTGAGACGTTCGAGCTTCCCAATTTCGACAGCTGGGCGGCTCTCGGGTATAGTGTGTTAATCTCCGCTTCTCGTCGTCCTCCACGAAGCCTCAACTTCCGCTCTTGTTCCGACGCGAGGCGAAGATTGCGCGGCTCATGAGAAGCCGTGCTCTTGACGGCCGAGTTCTGAGGCAGCTGCGATGTTGTAACGCCCCAAAAATTACAGTCATACGATCCTGCTCCCTCGTCTCCCCTCCTCGGCGCCCGTGATCCCCACTGCAGCTCATGCAGTGAGCCAGCCGAGCGTTCGAGCACGGCGGAAATCTCGAATTGTAAGCGGACTGATGTTGCAAGAGGTCAGCAATGTGTGCCGAGAGCTGTAGCCTGATACGAGCTACTCACCACCATGCAAGCCCTCACGTCTTCTCCCCCTCAAGTCCGAATCCTCCCTCCCAACCGCCCTCCGCTCGGTTCAGCCAGCTCGGCGCTCGGATCAGCGTCCACCAGAGCCAGGCAGCGTCGCAAGCCCTCTCTAGCACGAGCATCGACTTCAAGTTCCAGTAGCGGTGCTCCTCGGCCGCTTGTCCAGTCGAAGAGCGAGCGACGCCGAGTCACGGGCAAGGACGCCGAGCGCGGAGGCGAGCCAGCTCCTCGCGGCGAAGCAAGTACAGTCATGTCGTAGTCGAACACCGAGGCGTTTTCAGAGCTACTGGGCGGACTGTCGTACACATCTGCAGCGGAGGGGGGCGGGGAGGGTCAGTCAGCGCGACGAGAGGCAGTATTGAGCGGAGAACTCACCGAACAGGCTCAGACAAGGCAGGCGAGCAGAGCGTGATGAATAGCAGCAGTGTGCGCGCAAATTACGTGCACAGAACACGCCTCAGAGCATCGGCACTGCGCCTCAGCGACGAGAAGCTTAGCCGGCGCTCTACGCCTGCCTGACGGCTCGTACAGCGATGACAGGGAGGACTGTGGCGGCTGTAGCTGTGCAGCCTAATTCGAGGCCCGTGGTAGGTAGAAGCAAGCCGGCTGGCTGGTCCCGAGGCAAAAGGCACGACGACGCTCGAGGGAGGCGCGAGCGGCTGCACCTTAGCGAGACTGAGCGAGCAGGACCAGTTTGAGGGAGTGCGAGATTAGTGCTGTAAGTACATGGCGAGTCGAAGCAGCTCGGACGAGATGAGATGAAGGGAGAACAGCGAAGCGGCCGAGCTGGACTTGGCCGCAGGGAATTCGAATTTGAAGGGAGGGAAAGGGTGATTAGAAAGGTTTCTAATGCTCGAGTTAGCCACTCAGCTGTGTTGGGATGAGCTGTATGCGGATCTCCGAGGGGTAGGACATATTTCCAGCGAGTGTTAGATAGCATACATGAATGGCTGCAGAACCTACAGCCTCATATGAGATCGCGGCGTTGGCTCTCGGCCCTGATGTTCGGCGCCGAGCTGCATTTCGCTCTCTTCTCGTAAACAGCATCAGCTTCATGCAAATTCTTTGCAAGCCTATTTCCCTACACTTCTTCCTTTGCCCACCCTTTCGCCCGTCATCGTCCGCCTGCTGTCGACACTCCCTCAGGCGACCCGGCACGATCTAAAGTTTGAAAGCTGACCATCGCTCTCTCCTCCTCTGACAGGGTCATCTTCTTCCTTCAACTGTGAGTGCCTCCTACGCCCTCTGCCCTCCACTGTCCCCTCCACCGCGCAGCAGTGGCTTCCGAAACATCGCCGAACGCCCTACTGACGCTCCTGCTCTACCAGCGGCATCAACAACGTCTGGCTCATCCTGGTCGTCGTCTACATCATCATCGTATTCCTCACGTTGGGCGGCTTCTCTATGCAAGACTTCCTTGGCCGCCGTTTCCTGTTGATTGGCGGCGGAGCAGTGGGAAGACCGAGCTCCCCTCCCAGTCTTTGGCCTTGCTGTTTGGGCTGTTGGGGTCTTCGGGAGATATACGAGCAAGACGGTCGCGTAGCTTGCTGTGCCACATACCCCGAAAGGCGGCTTCAAAAGCTCAAATGCTTTGGCGGGCCTTCGGGGAGAGCACCTCGGCGCCCAGGCATTCCCTCAAGCTTTCCTGACTCTCCGACCCATGTGAGCAGCTCAATGGCAGATCCAACAATAAACAGCGTACTTGATTATACTAAGCCTGCTCATATTTACCAATACTGAGTGATTCAGGCCAATTTGAGGCGAATGTGTCTGCCGGCGCCGAGCAGGTCAGCTCACGAGTCATGGGCGAACCATCAGTGATGACTTACAGGCAAGTGCAAAGTCGTCCTCAGTCAACAACTTGCTGTTAGCAACAACTGGCGTCTCAGCGCCCTGCTCTTGGATCGTGCTGAACAGCGAGAGGAGGTCTGCGAGCAGAACGGGTTCACACGCCGAGCAGTCAGGGGAGAGATCCACAGGCCACTAGATAAGGAGAGAAAACGAGAGCAACGTACAGTCACTGTCCATGTCCGGTGTTGAGCCAGAAGCCGAGCCATGTCCTTGTATCCGCTGAGCGAGGCGTTTGAAGACAGCCTGCGGCGCCGAAGCGAAGTCGAGGTCTCAGCTCAGACTCCGAGATTTGAGCGAAATTGACACTCACCAGCTCATGCCGAGACACCATCACCGCGCCCATTGCTTTCCCCAACCCTCCTCGCTTCTCCAACACGGTAACCCCGGGCACGGCGCCCAGCCAGTAGAAGCCGAGCCGAACAATAGCTGCTCGACACTGCTCGTAGTGAGCAAGAGCAGCTTGAGCAATGAACTTGGATGACGATGCGGAGGATGTCGATGATGAGAATGTCGAGTGCTCGGTGTTGGCGCTGGGTCCGTTGGAGAGAAGATGGTGGCCTGTTCGGATGCGCCAGTCTGCGAGAAGCGAGGTCAGGTGGCATTCGCTCACAGAATGGCTAAGTGAACTCACTCTGAGACGAAGATTGAGCGGCGACGAAGAGGGGAATGTTGAGGTAAGGAGCGGGAGTGACGACGTCCGCTTCGAGCATCTGCGAGATGAATGAACGGGGTCAGCAGAGTCTCGGTACAGGTTCTCCGACCACTCAAAGCTCACCTCTGCGCATGAAAGGATCTTGACCATCGCTGAGCACGAATTGAAGACGATGTTGAGCCTTTCGGCAAGGCTGAGCGTTCCCGCGTAGCATCGATGGCTGAGCAGTGGAGGTCGATAGAGGATAATGATCATGCAGTGGTACTGATGGAGAGGATATGTTAATCAGCGAAGCTCTCGGTCTTCGAGAGCGCTTGATGCTCGGGAGCTTCTCGGCGCCGAGTCGCCGACCGAAGTGGCTAAGAGACGGCGCAAGGGGGTCGCGAGGGAGACTTACCCAGAGATGAAGCTGTAGGTACATGGTGCCATCCCCTCGTGTGATCTGCTCGCGAAAGCTGTGTGGGAGAGTAAGGTCAGCTCGAGCTCGACTGCTGACCGGGTTTCCAGCGCCGCCGAAAAGCGAAGGGACTCACTTGGCCGAAGTCCACTGCAGGGTCAGCGGCAAGCCTTCGTAGAGGATGTTGAGCTCGTCCTCGATGCCCTTGAGGTCGGGCGAGCTATCCTCGAGTGGTCGATCCTGCCCGTCCAGCGGCCGAGGGACCTGAGCGCCCCAAGTTCCCGTCGGCCGATTGACGAGGTCGCAGAGGTCGCCGACGATGCGCATGAGCTTGGTGTAGTAGCAGAAGGCTGATGGTGAGACGAGCGGAGGCGCAGGGAGGGGCTGGTCGGGACCTCGGCGACAGATCGCCATCGCATCGTCGTCCGGCGGAGGGACCTGTGCAGCGGGCTCGTTAGCTTGGTCAAGCTGCAGGGAGAGGGTTAGATCACTCACACTGATCTCCTCGCGCTTAAGCGTGGCACAACGGCCAGTCGTAAGAGCAATGGTGTGGTCGAGGTTGATGAGGACGTGGATGAGGATGAGGCTCGTAGCTCGCTCCCAGCGGTTCTGGCTCCGGTCTACGTCTAGCTGGCAGCCGAGATCGACGCTCTGCCGTATAGCCATGCCAACGTACTGCCATACGAGACCCTCCTGGTTGCAGCCAAAGGCATCGTGCGCCAAGAGGATGAGAGCTGCGATTGTTGGACCCGAGGGGACAGCGAGCAGGGGAAGAAGGAGCGACTTGGCCTTGTCCGCGAAAGGTGTTCCGGCAGTAGCTGGAGAGGCTCCTTGAGCGATGTATTTGGGAGAGAAACGAGCTCCCAGCGCGGCGACGGCGAGGAGAAGGAGGGGCGCCGAGAGGTATTCGACTTGCTCTGGCGAGCGAGCCACGCGGTACATGTACGACACCATCTCCATCGACATGAACGGGAACTGGTCTCCCATCCGAGCGAAGAAGAGCAGCGACAGCTCCTCCATGACCTCCCACCGAGGGACGTCGCAGTGATCGTCGAAGAGGCTCGGCCGTGGCTCGGCGAAGGGATCCCAACTTGTAGGCGATTGAGCTCGAGAGAAGGAGGGTGCCGAGGTAACGGGAAGCTGGATCTCCTCGATGGGCTCGATGCCACTCTGGAGAGCGGTTGGTCCGTAAGGTCTGCGAAGCCCGACAGGGAAGCGGTCAGCTCATCTGCACGGGCGCCGAATTGAGGGAGCACCCACCGAAAGTAGTGTAGGCAGGGCGTATCGGTGTCCACTCCTGGTATCTGAGTATTCGATTCCAGCTCGAGCGACAGGCCGACTGAGGGAGGCGGAAGTTGAGACGGGGGTCGCTGAGGGCTCGGGAGGGGAAAGGAAGAGGCGGAGAAGTCGGAAAGAGTGTACTCGGAGGTGCTGGCGACGTCTTGAGAGCTCGGCTGTAGTGTTTCGAGCTGCTCGGCCTGCTGAGGATCGGCGGGACGCGCTGGTGGGGAGGCGAAGGCGACGCTCTTTCCACGCCGCTTCCGACCATCTGTAGCCGGGTCCGGGTAGATACAGACAGCTCCAACAGCGCTGCATGGTCCGCAGATGGGCAGTGTGCCGGAGCATTTGTTCTGCGAGAGGCGAGACAGGTCAACGCGCCGTCCGGAACCACCGTCCTGCTCCCCTACAACCCTCGGCGCCATCGGGGAGCACAAAACTATCATTCACCTTCCGCTTCTTGCACCGTTCGCAAGCCAAAGTGACCTTCTTCCGCATCTTGCCATCGTGGCTTGGGGTCCCCTCCTTCGACCCAGGAGAGCGAGAGCGCATCCGACGGTATCCAGCGAGCGGGCGGTCCATATTCGTACGACAATATGTACAACTGTAGCTGAGCAGAATTGGAGCGAGCGGCGGCGTTTTAGCGATTCAGATGAGCGGCGGAAGCCAGAGAGGGTGGGGGAAGCCGGGGCCTCGGCTTGAAGGAGGCGAGGGCCATCGTGTCTAGCTACAGAGTTGACGGGTTAGGGAAACTGGTTGATTGTTGAGATGCATCTGCCTGCTCACACAACCTTTTTTACAACAGCACAACGAGCTGAAACATCGCCGAGGTCTTCGCCGAGACTGAGCAGTCCGGAGGCTCTCAGCAGAGCTGTAGGGGAGCAGGGAGTCCGAGATTCTCCGGCCGTACGTGAATAAACCGCGAGTATTCCTGAGTGGTCTCGTGGAGCACTTCCGTGCTGCAGGGAAGCTGTACAGCTCGTCGGAGAGGACTTTGGCGACGAAATCCGCGCCTCAGCAAGCCCGCTGTGGTGCATTTGACCAGTACTGGAGTCTGCATAATACGAAGTAGCTTCACTCTCCGAATCTGGAGCATTAACGCTGAGGAAGCGGACTTCTAAAATCCGATCCGCCCCACAATTGCACAAGCCCCGACTTTCGCTCTCTTTCTCCTTCTCCTTCGCTCTTCACTGCACTTCACACACACAACTCAATCAACATGTCTGCTGCTATCCAACTCGACCCTCGGCGCATCAGCGGCGAGATTAGTGCTCTGGTCTACTCCGGTACGCCGCGCCGGCGCATCCACGGTTTCTCTCGCTGACTACACTCCCTACAGGCTTCACCGAGCACATGGGACGGTAATTCGCACCTCACCAACCTTGCTGTGCTCCATCAAGCTGACTCCCCGTCTCTGTAGCTGCATCTACGAGGGCATTTATGACCCCGAGAACAAGGCCGGACTCATCGACGAGGACGGCTTCAGGGAGGACGTGCTCCAGGCGCTCAAGGACTGCAATACGCCCATGGTGCGATGGCCTGGAGGCAATTTCGTGCAGAGCTACAGGTGGGAAGACGGAATCGGTCCCAAAGCAGCTCGCCCGGCGCGCCTCGAGCTTGCCTGGCTCGGATTGGAGTGAGTGAAGGATGCAGAGCTGAGCAGAGTACACTTTGAGCTGATTAGTGTGATCCTATCGTCTACAAGGACGAACGCATTCGGCACCGACGAGGTTCGGGGTTCCTTCTCCGAGCCTTTCTCGGCCTTCGCTAACTCGCCTTCATCTGCAGTTCATGAAGTGGTGCGACAAGCTCGGAGCCGAGCCCTTCATTTGCATGAACATGGGCACCGGCACCCTCGAATCCGCTCTACACTGGCTCGAGTACATGAACTCAACTCAGCCGACCTACTGGGCCGAGATGCGTAAGAAGAACGGTCACCCCGAGCCGTATGGAGTCAAGTACATCGCTCTTGGGAACGAAGTCTGGGGACCTTGGCAAGTCGGTCAAGCGACTGCAGAAGACTGTGAGTTCTCTGATTGATCTTCTCGGCGCTCGGCGTTCAGAGCTGATCCGAGTTCCACCTTCACAGACGCGAAGGCTGCTCGCCAGTGGGGAAAGGCTCTCAAACTCGTCGACCCCACCATCAAGGTGAGCCACCGAGAGGAGACACTTGCTGAGCCCTCGCTGATCACGCTTTGCCCAGCTCGTGTCATGCGGCAAGGAGGGCACCGACAACTGGGACAGGATCGTTCTCGAGGAGTGCATCGATATCATCGATTACCACAGTCTTCATCTCTACACCCGAGGACCTGAGCACGAGGTACGTCGAGTCGAAATGAGGCTCCGAGCCAACTCATTAGACGACCTCAGCTGACTCCCACTTGCGCTCGCAGGTGAACGCCATCTCGCCTGCTCTTGCGCAGAAGGGAATCGAGATCACTCGCAGCTATATCGACCTCGCCATGATGCACCCCGACCGCAGGGCCGCCTGCGCTGGAAAGGTGAGCCGCCTCGATTCTCAGCGCCGTCTGCTCTCGCTGAGCTGCTTCCGCACAGGCAAAGCCAGGGATCTGCTTCGATGAGTGGAACGTCTGGAACCCTGGTGAGTAGATAGAGGATCACGAAAGGCCCTGCAGCGGCAGCTGACCTTCAGCCTCGGCAGACATCGCTCCCGGCGTCGACGGAGCTGAGCAAGAGTACACCATGTCGGACGCCCTCGCCGTCGCCGCCTATCTCAACGTCTTCATCCGCACCAACACCGAGATTGCATGCCTCGCTCAGGTCAGTTGTCTCCCGTCAAACCGGCTCTCGGCGTTGGACCTTCAGCTGCTGGTCGCGTTCTCCAAGCTCATCAGCTGACGCTGTTGCTCTTCCACAGTCGGTCAACGTAATCTCCCCTCTCATGACGTCCCCCACCGGCCTCCTCAAGCAGCCGACCTTCCACGCCCTTCAACTCTTCGCCACCTACATGCGCGGCAAGAACCTCTCCATCTACGTTGAGTCGCCCAAGTACGACGGCACGCTCGGTACGGATCGCCCTTGGGTCAAGGACATCTGCGCCGACTCGTTCGGCTGGATCGACGCCACTGCCGCCCTCGACGGCGATGTCCTCAACGTCGCCATCATCAATCGACACCCTCAGCAGTCGTTCGAGGTCGAGCTCAACCTCGCTGGGTCGCGCAAGGTCGTCAAGGAGATGGAGGTCTACGAACTGCACCACGAGAACATCCTCGCCGTCAACACTTGGGAGAAATCGGACACTGTTGTGCCCAAGAAGAGCTCCGCGCCCTTCACCGGATCGTACACGGCCAAGGCTGGCTCGTTCACCCTATTGCGTTTGACCCTGTCGAAGTAGAAGCTGTTGTAGATGACCGGAGAGTAGTGCATTTCTGTTCCCGTTCGCCCGTTCTCGAGCAGCTCGGCGACTCGGCGACTCGGCGAGAGATGAGAAGAAACGAAAATGCACAGACGTTACATTATCACCCTACAGCCCAATCCCAAGCAATCTGAGAGGCCCATCAAAAGCCCTCCAGTCCAGTCATCCCTGCGCTGAAGTCGACAGTGTCGGGGAAGCTCCCGGCGAAGGTGTCTGTAGCAGCTGAAGTCAGCACGGCTCCTCGACCTCCGAGAGAACTGCGACTTACATGCCAACCCCAGCTCGTCTTGCGAAAAGTTGAAGTCCATCGACGTGAGATCCGTCTCTTGTAGCGTGTGGAAGAGGGACGACAGATCTGCTCGGCGACAATGAGGTTAGCGAGAGACGCTGCGAGAAAGACACCGGGAGCGCTTACACTGCGAGTCCAGATCGGGTGATGCAGCTTGACCCGAGATCCTCTGCGCCAGTCGCTTGAAGACAGCCTGCAGTGGAACGCGAAACGGTCAGCTCCGCAAAGCTCGGCGCCGAGAGGGCGAAGGGTGACGAGCTCGCCGCTCCAATGCTCAACCGCTCGACTCGCGATTCGCCAATAGCGAGACGACTCACCAACTCATGCCTCGACACGAACGTATTAATTCCCTCCGTCGCCGACATGATGCTTTGCCGACTCGAGGACTTCTCCAACACGGCGAGGACCCAACGAATGCCGAGCCAGTAGCTCGACTGCGTCTTCAGCGCCGATTTACAGAGGTCGAAGTTGGTGAGGGCGACTTGAGCGAGGATGCGAGATGAGGAGGAGGAGGCGGGTCCGCCTGGCGCAGGGGAGTCGGTCGTGCTCGTCGAGAGCACCTTCTTGCCGGTTCGGATACGCCAGTCTGTGGGAGGAGATGGTGAGCGGTCGGTCAAGCAGGATCGAGATCGTCGACGTACCTTGATTCCAAGCTTGACCGGCGACGTAGAAGGGAAGGTTGATGAAGGGGCACGAGACGATGGGGTTCTCGTCGCTCATCTGCGAGGGATGGCGAGAGGTCAGCCATGGTCGAGCAGTTGGGAAGGAGCCAAGCTACTCACATCGCAGCAGCTCAAGATCTGACTGATGGTAGAAGCCGAGTTATGGACGACCGCGAGGCGCTCGGTGAGGGTGAGGTCGGCCGCGTAGCAGTTCGGATAAAGGAGAGGCGGTCGGTACATCATGATCAAAGCGGCGTGATACCAGAGATGAAGATGTAGGTAGATGGGTCCAGTGCCGGCGTGTCCATGATCCCGGAAGCTGGAAAGTTGAGGCAAAGTCAGCGAACCCTTCCTCTCGGCGACGACGAGCGGATCCTCACTTCTGCGAGCTCCACTGCAGCTGAGCCGGCAGCGCCGAGTACAGCTCCGTCAACCTATCCTCCACCGTCTTGAGCGTCTTACTCGGATCCGCCGGCTCATCCATCGGCGGATCCGCCAAACTCGGCCCTTTCTCGGCATACTCATGCTCCGCCGCCCGCTTCTGCGTCTGCGTACCGCCCCAAGTCCCTTTCGTCAAATTGACGATGTCGCAGAGCTGACCGACGATGGCCATGAGCTTGACGTAGACGGGGAAGGGGGAGGGGAGGGAAGAGGCGACGAAGGCGAAAGAGCCGTTGGGGCCGCGACGGGAGATGGCGATGTCGTCGTCGGTGGGGTAAGGGATCTGCGATGTGATGCGACTCGGGGTTAGCGAGCGAAGCAACTAGATGAGTGTGACGAGCGAGAGACTGACTGAGATCTCGGCGGCTTTGACAGTCGTGCACCTTCCGATGCCGAGTGACAGCTGATGATCCAGGTTCATGATGGACCACCACAGCAGTGAGGCAGTTGAGCACTCATACTGGTTGTGCGGGAGTCGAACGATGCTCTGCGATGGCGGATGAGGTCAGCTCTGCCTTGCCATCGCTGCTCAAGTTCTCGGCGATCGCTCCTCCCAACCGCTCGCTCTCAAGCTCGACTTGGAGACTCACCAGCTGCAGTCCGAGGTCCTGAGCCATGCGAATGCTCATTCCTGTCGCGGAGCGGTAGTCAGCAAGCGCCCATAGCGAGGAAACGAACAGCCGGGCTCACCGAGGTACATCCACTGCGATCCCTCCGAGTTCATGCCCTTCTCGTGATACGACAGTAGCAGCAGTGTGGTGATGGTGATGCCCGAAGGAAAGCAAAGCAACGGTAGCAGCAACGCCTTTGCCTTCTCAGCGAAGGGAACGCCGAAAGTAGCAGGCGGTCGGTCCTCATCGTTTCCTCGAATGAGCGGCGAGGTGGAGAAACGAGCAGCGAGCGCACAGACGGCGGAAGCGAGTACTGGTCCTTCCAGGGCGTGTTGAGAGTAGCTGTTGGTTGTATTAAACGACTCGAGGAAGGGGAGGTTGAGGGAGGGGAAGAGGGAGCCCATCCGGGCGAAGAAGATGGGGTAGAGGTGGTCGGTGATTTCGGCGCGGGGCATGTCGCCGTCGAGGTCGTAGAAACGGTCCGAGTCGCGTGGTGCTGGTCCCGTGGCGGCGAAGGGAGGTGCCGAGGATGCGAAGGAGTGAGGGGTCGATGGAGCGAAAGTGGTGGGTGAGACGGCGCGGGAGAAGGTCGGTGCTGCTGCAATATCGATGCGGATCTCCTCGACGCCTGATTTGAGGGCTGTTGGACCGAAGGGGCTGAAGTTCGGCGAAGGCAGAATGGTCAGCGCCTCGTCTCGCGAAGGTCGGAGACTGCAAGCCGACTCACCGATAGTAATTCAGAAATGGTACTTTGTCGTTTGTAGGTGTCGCTGCTTCGGCGAAAGGCTGCTCTACAGCTTGCGCTACAGGAGGAGGCTGCGGAGCAGCCATGGCAGGGAGGGGATTCGGAGGAAGCGGAGCGGGTGGTAGAGGGTGCGGGATGGCGGGCAAAGGAGGAGGAAGAGCGAATGTAGGTGTTGGCGGAGCTGGCGTTTCGTCGTCGTCGTCCAGCTCGTCGACCTGGGAGGCGGCTTGTTGTGCTGCCGCCGCTTGCTGTAGCTGGTAATGCAGCGCCGAGCCCTTCCTGCGCTTGCGACCGTCCGTGGTTGGATCCGGCCATTCGCATGTAGCTCCGACTGCGCCACATGGACCACAGACTGGCATCTCTCCCGTACACTTGCCCTGCGAGCGGTGAGCGGGAGTCAGCGCCCTTTCCGAGCTTCTCAAGCAGCGCCGACAGCAGTCGAAGGCCTGTAGTAAGAGCTTACCTTGCGCCTTTTACACCTGGAGCAAGCCAAGCTGACTTTCTTCCTCTTGAGCTCGGGCTTGCCTCCAGGTGCGGGCGGCTCCTCTGATCCAGATCCGCTCGATTCCGTAGAGCGAGCAGCGGCTAGGAGCGTGTCCATCGAGCTGTAGCCTTGTAGCCGGGTCCTTGCGAAAGCGAGAGTCGACGAGAAGCAGACGGCGAGGCGGGAGAGAGAAGAGCGAGCAGCTCACAGAGCGCGGGGCCACTCAAGCTCAGGAGCTGGGCTCTGGGAATGAGTTACAGCGAAGCTAGCAGCAGAGCAGAAGAGCTCAGAGCTACTAAATCTGTACCTCCAGACAGCCTGTCTTTTAAATGGCAGGCCCCCTCTCCAATCATGGCCTTCGCGCGCCAGCTGGCTCCCTTGCCCTCTCTCCCTCATCTTTGCTCGCTTCTCTCGCCTCTCAACTCGCGCTCTCAAGAGCTACAGCAGCAGCAGCAGGATGGCCTCGACAACGTCACAGCAAGCTAGCCCCGCCCCTACCAGCGCACCCAGCGAGCCCAGCGCTTCGGCCTCGCCAGCAGCTCTAGCAGAACCCGCTTCGTCGCCGTCGTTGCTGGGAGGTGCAGCGCGTAAGAATCGCAACAAGAAGGGACTGGCACTAGGAGCAGGTTCAGCCAAACCCGGCACCCTCTCCAACACTACAGCCGCCGCGCTTCTCTCCGCCTCGTCGCCCTCGTCGTCGTCCGCCTCGGCGACCAAGCCTCAGCGCCAGGCTCCTTCTCGTCCTGCCCCGATCCAAGTCGCTCGGTCCACCCGCTACTCCTCCACCAACACTCCACCGTCCTCTTCACCGCCTCTACTCCCTTCCACCCCCTCCCTCTCGTCATCCTCGACCGCTTCGACGCGCTCCTCGTACCACAATAAGCTCTCCGAGCAGCTCGCGACCCTTGAGCTGGGCGTCGAGTTCAAGCTGGACCTGCGCAGCGAGGATTTGGAGATGCTGAGCGAGTTGGGCAGCGGAAACGGGGGGACCGTGAGTCGGTGTCTGCATGGGCCGACTAGAGCTATCATGGCCAAGAAGGTGAGTTTGTAGGATGGTAGACGATGTATAGGTAGCGTACGCTGACGCTCTGGTGGTCCACAGGTCGTCCACATCGCTACCTCCGAGTCGACTCGTAAACAGATCCTCAGGGAGCTGCAGATCATGCACGACTGCTCCTCACCCTACATCGTCTCCTTCTACGGCGCCTACCTCCAAGACCCGCATATCTGCATGTGCATGGAGTACATGGACAAGGGGTGCGTGCAGACCTAGCGCCGACGCGGGGGCCGCAGCTCATCTTCTCCTTCCTACGCGTCTTCACTATGCTACAGATCCCTCGACAACATCTACAAGAAGGTCGGACCCATCCCCGAGCCTATCCTCGGCAAGATTGCCTTCGCCGTCGTCTCGGGCTTGACCTATCTTTACGAGGTCCACAAGATCATGCATCGAGGTAAGTTCGCATGCCTCTCAGATCTGCTGAGGTTTCAATCTGATGCTCTTGACGAAGCTATGAGCTCGGTCTGACCCTCCTTCTCTGCTGTAGACGTCAAGCCTTCGAACGTCCTCCTCAACTCGGCGGGTCAGATCAAGATCTGTGACTTCGGAGTCTCGGGCGAGCTCATCAACAGCGTGGCGGACACCTTCGTCGGTACGAGTACCTACATGAGCGTGCGTTCTATCTTCCTTCTCTTCTCGGCGCTGGAGGAGCTGACCTTCGGCTCTTCCCTCCACAGCCGGAACGAATCTCGGGCGACCCCTACACTGTCAAATCGGACGTCTGGTCCCTCGGCATCACGCTCGTCGAACTCGCTCTCGGTCGTTTCCCCTTCTCTTCTTCCGACGCCGACGATGAGGAATCCGAAGACGAAGAATCAGCAGCTCGCTACGCTGCCGACCTTCAACTCGGCGGAGTGCAAGAGGAAGCCGAGGGCCACGAAGGCGAGGAAGACGAGGAAGACGTAGGGGACGATACCCTCTCGCCCGTCCGGCCAGCCAAGAAGGGCGAGTCAGTCCAACAAGCCGAAGCCAAACGAGCCGCCAAGCGCGAGGCCGCTCGCAATCGCACCACCTCGACCCCCTCCTCTCGCTCAGCCCCTCCACCACCCTCCGCCAACAAACGGCACTCCACGCCCGCCACCCGACGCAAATCCGTCGCCGGCGTCTCCCTCGCCGGCTCGGGGCACCAAATGTCCATCCTCGAACTACTGCAGTATATCGTCAATGAGCCGGCTCCAAAACTGCCGATGGGCAAGTTCAGTACCGCGTGCGAGGAGTTTGTGAATGCTACGTTGAGGAAGGAGCCTGTAGGGTGGAACGTGAGGAAGAAGGGACCGCTGCCCAAGGAGACGGCGAGGCCCACGCCGAGGGAGTTGTTGGTGGGTTGGAGCTTGGCACTCATTTACTTGAAAGATTGGAGTTGACCTTTTGTCTTACGCTACAGGACTACAAGTGGATGACGGACGTCGCGGCGACCGATACCGACGTTGAGGCGTTCGCCAAGTCCATCCCTTAATCTCACTCGACAACTTCTCACTCTTCCTACCACCACCGCCACCTTCCTCTTCTCTCTCAGCATCCTACACCCCGTGTCCCACCAGCAATAACCTCGTCGCCTCGCATCCCTTCGCATCCCTCGATACCCCCCCCCCCCTCCTTCCTCGCTCGGCGCAGCTCGTTCGGCTTCTCTCGTAGCGCCTCTCGGCGCTTGTTGACGGTCGGGCGTAATGTATGAATATGTGCGCTTATGCTGTAGTGGCTCCTGCAGGGTCTCGGCGACGACGGAGAGGCTGGGAGGCGAACAGCGAACCGCCGAGTTCTTGCCGCTGTACATCGTTCGGCCTCGCTAGGAGGTCAGCTAGGACTGAACTACACCTTCTTAGAAGCTGCTCCACGCTAGAGCTCCTCCCACTTCGAATCGCTCCCGAATCAGCGACCTGCCCCCGCGCCTTCGAGCCCCGCTCTCTCCCTCCTCCACACCTTTGCTCGTCGATGTCGCTCTCGCCTCCGATCCCGCCGCCAGCTGCCGCTACAGCACCAACAGTACCTCGTATCCCAAAAGCACGGGCCTGCGACCAATGTCACGCTCGAAGGTGAGCCCGAGCTTCTGTAGCCCGACTTGCCACCGCAGAAGCACCGCGCTGATCCCTCCCCTCGAACGCGCGCACAGGATCAAATGCCAAGGCGAAGGCATTCCCTGCTTGAGTTGCGCACGAGCAGAGCTGAGCTGTACGTTCATCAAGCAGCCGAGGAAGAAGGGGCCCAAGGGGACTATTTTGGAGGGCTTGAGGAAGCAAGGCAGCGAGCAGCCGGTGGTAGCAGCTCCTCCCGTTCCTCCTCCCGTTTCGGCTGCTCCGGCTGAGCCAGCGCCAGTACAGCATGTAGTACAGGAGGGTGCGAGGGCTAGTGCAGCGGACTGCTTCTCCCTCGATCGCTACCTGGTAAGTCGTTGTATCTCTTCCCGACGCGCCTGATCCCCGCTAACGGCTCTCACATCCGTAGGGCCTCTCCATCTCGCCTCAATCCCTCGTTGAAACACCCCAAAATTCGCTCTCCTCCTTCTTTATGGGTCTCCCCACTTCCTCCCACATCAGCAACCACCACCAACCGAACCTCCCCGGCCCCGGAGTTCTTGCTCCCAATCCCTCGCTCGCCTGGCTCTCCATCGTCGTCAAAACGGTCCTCCTTCCTCAGCTCGACGTCTTCTACACCCGACTACATCCCATTCTTCCTATGATCCCCCGGACCTACCTCCAAGCCCGCATCGACTCGAACCTGCACCTCCAAGATCCGAGCTTCGCAGCTCTCCTTCTCGCCATGAGCGCGATGGCTCTTGTGGGACCGGTAGCGGCGACGGAGAGGGAGGATGAGAGACAAGAGTTGGCTTTGAGCATTATCGAGGAGACGATGAGGGTCAAGGGGATGATTGTCACTCATGCGCCGACAATGGAGCTCATTTGGACCAACTTCATGCTCTTTGGCGCGCTGTTTAATACGGAGCAGCACGATGCAGCATGGTTCAGGCTAAGGTGAGCCTCGATTGGCTACTCCAGGCTCCTGCTTCTCTGTCGCTGGGCGACTTGAGCTACCCTAGGCGCTCACCTCGGCGCTGACCTGACCCTTCTTGCTTCGACAGGGAATCGCTCACTCTCGCCGAAACTCTCGAGCTGCACAAGCAGACTACCTACGACTCTCTCCCCATTGAAGAGTGCTCTCGTAGGATCAGGACGCTCTGGGTCTTGATGGTGACGGAGAGGTTCGTCGGCTCGGCTCTCCTTCTCCTCTTCCCTCGCCCTTCGCTGATCCCTCTCCCACCCACAGAGCCTACGCCATGCAACGCAACCATTCTATCATCTTCACCGCTTCCACCGGCATCTCGTGGGCGTTAGCTGACCTCCCTTGGCTGCAAGCCGATCTCGCCGACCCGAAAGACCTCTCCGCCATGCTCGGCTTACGATGCCTCGCGCATCTCTACTACTTCATCAACGAGGATATCATCAGCTGTTGGAATGGGAAATGCTTGGAGGGGGTTTGTGAGACGTTGGATAAGCCGCAGGTGGTGGCCTTGCAGAGAGGGTTGGGCGCTTGGGCTCAGGGGTTCACGCAGGAGGTGAGTCGTAGCTCTGTGATTGCATGAGAAGATGAGGAAGAGCTGATACTTCTGTACTTCTGTATGAATGCAGAGCATGGCGCAGCTCTCGGAACCGAACCGAGCGGACCTTCTCATCTCGCAACAGTGGCTTCGAAATCGGTGGGTTGCTCGCTTGCCTTTCCCCCCTCCGCTCTTCTGAGCATCAAGCTGACCCGATTCCACTCTCGACAGCATCTGGCAACTCACCGTCTCGCACTGTCTCTCCTCCGACCACGCCGCCGAACCCGAACTCCGCCCCGCCTTCTCCCTCCAAATCGCCGACGACACGATCCAAATCTGCAAGATGTTTTCGCCCTCCGCTCTGGAAGCGAATGGAGTGGGCGTGGCTCATAAGCTGCATGGTGAGCTTGCTCTCGCTCTGGCTTCGACGCTCGATGCTGACCACACCTCTTCGCCTACAGACATCATCCTCTCCATCATCTACTCGAATCGGATCCTCTCGGATGAGCATGCAGAGCCGTGGATGAACTCCCCGCCCGTCATCCTCGGCCATCATCTTCGCGCCGAGCTGACGACGCTGCTGAGGACTTTCCGTGGTGGGAGGCATCCCTTCTTGAGACCGGTGTTGGAGATGCTGTAGGGGATAATTTGTACTGTGTCTGTGTTGTCGAAGCTTCATGTATTGCTCGCGTGTCGAGGAGGAGGGATTCGCGAAAGGGCCCGCTGCGAAAAACGAGACCGAACGACAAATGCACTGCAACAAAGCGACTGACAGCTCTACTGAATCCTCAACAAGATGCTCTCCAAGCTCTCGGCAATCCTCCACGCCTTCATCCCCCGCAACAACCCCGCGCCAAACCTTCTCGCCGCCATCGGCGCCTCCTCGCTACTCAAACTCACTTCCCCAAGCATGGTGCTCAATCTCCCCTCCAGCTCAGAATCCCAGCCATCCTTCTTTCCTAGCGCTAGACGAGCCCAGATGGTCAAAGTGGCAGCGAAGCAGCACAACGGCGCGTGAGGGCCGATATGAGAGGAGGAGAGCGCCGAGGGAGCCGAGAGGAGAGCGAGGAGGTGGATTGCGGAGGCTGAGGCTTCGCGTGCGTCTTCCGAGTGAGCCCATTTCCTGAGGCGTTCGGTCGCGGATTTGGCGGCCTTGGGACCGTGCTCTGCGAGAGGAGGGGAAGGTCAGCGCCGACCGAGCTGAGCCTGAGGTCAGAGCGCGAGATGAGAGGGGAAGACATACGACCAGCAGCGTCGTTGAGGTCTTGGACGTCGACGTGCAGCGACATGTGGCCTTTCCAGAGTAGCGATTGTCCCCAGAGCATGTAGGGATCTTGCACCTCCTTGGCGTAGTGCTTGCGCCAGAGTTGAAGGGCGTCCTTGAGCCACTATAGGCGGCGCAGGGAAGGAGTCAGGGATGTGCACTTCGGCTGAGATGTTGTAGAAGGATGTAGGAGGTAGAAGAAGAGAGAAGCGATGAAAGTCGACGAACCTGCTTCCTCCCCTCGAAGCCGAGCGCCATATTGGCCGGCTTGGGCGCCGTCTCGCTGTAAGCCGGTACTCCAGCATACATTGGAACAGTGATTCCCGCCGTCATGTAGGTGTAGAGCTGTTGGCTGAGCTCGTAGATATGGTGTTGGCTGCTCGATTCGGGCGAGGCGAGGCGAGTCAGCGCTCGTTTCGTGCTCGAGGGACGAAGGGAGGCTCACAGAGAGGTCATGATGATGAGGCAGCCGAATGGATTGAGATGAGGATCCGGCTGAGGAGCGGGGATGACGTAGCGAGGAGTGAGGATGGTCCTGCTCGGCGAAGACGGTCAGCCATCGCGTTTCTCTCGCTCTATCTTGTCAGAGCGACTCACGTGATGCAGCTAGCGAAGAACGGGCTCGGTGGGATAGGCGCTATGCCGAGCATGGCTTGCCATTGTTGCGCCGAAGGAGCTTGCCAGTACCGCTCGTCGCAGGGGAAGACCATGTTAGAGAGCTCGCCTTGACTGATGTAGGAGGGGGTATGGAGGAGGCTGTAGGAGTAGAGGGCGGTCAGTTCTGCTGCCTACGAGCTTGAGGAAAAGAGACGGACGAGGGGAAGAATCCATCGAGGAGCATGATACACGCCCCGAGCCTCTTGCGCGACTCGACAGCTGTGGTGAGATGACCGGAATGAGCGGAAGATTGTCACTGGTGAGCGCAGCGACCGCTCACCAGCCCAAGCGGTCCATCCTAGCCCATCAGCGCGCCCGATAGCAGGTCGGTCGAAGAGGCGACCTCGGCGGCAGAGCTACGAGGTGAGGCGAGGGTCGAGGAGGCGGAGTTCAACGACAGCAAGCACAGAGGAAAACACAGAGGAAAGAGAGAAGAGTATCAGCTCCACTCGATTCTCTCATCTGACCGACCATCTCCGGCGCGACGACTCACATTGACGAGCTGACCCCTCGCAATCTCGGCGAGCTCGAACGCGCGCTTGTTGCCTGACCAGAGGCCCGAGACGCAGGTCTGTGTAAGTGAGGGCGAGTTCAACATCTCCTTTAATCCGACCTCATCGTCACCCTCGCTCCTCAACCTCTTCTCGGCGCCTCGCCTCGCCCCGCTCCCGCCGAGCAAACCAAAGCGAAGCCCAGCACCAACTCACCAACAACCCCGCATGCATAATTTCCTCGCTCCTCAAATTCCTCAAATCATGCTCATACAACGCTGCCAAGGCCCTCCTGATCTGTTCGGCGAGGTCGAGAGAGAATTTGTGGGCATGAGGCAGGGGGGAGAAGGAGGCGCCGATGCAGGTTTGGGCTGCTAGGACGATGGGCGCGCAGGAGGTGGGGGAGAAGGTGGGGAGACTGCGAGGAGGGAGGGAGGGAGGGAGGGAGGGAGGGAGGGAGGGAGGAGGGGTTCGTAAGGGAGAATGATGAAGAGGGAGAAGAGCGAGGGAGAAGAGAGGGCGTACTGGATCACAGGAAAGAGCGGCAGGACGTGCTCAAAGTACAAGCTCAAGAAGTGGTTGATCGTATGTATCGAGTCAGGAAAGAGGAACGGTCGCTGTTGTTCCTCATCGTCGTCAGCTTTCTTTCCTCCCGCTCTCTGGTTCTGAGCGAACCGAGAGAGAAGACGACTCACCTCCCCACCCCCGGGCATAAACCTCGCCAACTCACAAACCCTCTCGACCCTCTTCCTAACGCTCTCATCCACCCAACAGACCTCTCTCCATTTCTCTGCGCCGGGATGGGGCTCGGTCAGGTCGGGCACGGTTTGGTCGGCGGTGCTCGTTGGAGAAGGGGGAGGGGGGGCTGTCGCTGGTGGGGCGGGAGGAGGGGAAGGTCGGTGGTCATGGTGCATATGGATGTCTCCTCCTCCTCCACTTCCTTGATGGGAAGGATGATCTCGCTGCTCCTCCCTCGTAGGATCGAAATGAGTCGGCCACCTCTCATCCCTCTCCTCCTCTTCTCTCTTCACTCCGTCCCTCCCAGTTGCAGCAGGCGAGGTCTCCCGGCCTCCTCCTCCGGCAGTAGCATCATCTCCTGGTGTCCCTCCCAGGATCGCAGAGGAGGAAGTAGCAGGCGAGCCCGAGACGGCAGCAGCAGCGGCCGAGGCGAGGGTGTTGAGGTTTGAGAGATGAGATGCGTGGGAGGAGTGGGCGTCGTAGTGCGAGGAGGTGGATGTGGTTGGGCGAGAGGAGAAGGAGGCTGGAGTTGGAGCGGGAGGGGAGAACGCGGAGGAGGAGGGAGGGAGCGAGGGGTGGGAGAGACCGAGGGGTGGAAGTGCGGGTGCATTGGAGCTGGAGCTGGAGCTGGTTGGTGGTAGTTGATCGAAGGGAGGTAGCGGTAGCTCTGTAACGTCGATAATGCACGAGAGAAAGGTCATTCTCCGCTCGGCGCCTCCCTCGCCCTCGCCCTCGCCCTCGCTCAGCACCCGAGGCAGCACTCACCTCCAGCCCCCGCACCACCAGCCGGACTCCCCACCCTACTAACTACCCCCTCGACCAACCAAGCAAGACTCATATCCCAGCTATCCCATCCTGGCGCCATCCCTCCTCCAAGCCCGAGTCCACCTGCGCTCCCTCCTGCACTGAAGTCCTCCCCTCCGAAGCCGAATCCACCACCACCACCACCGCCAAACGCATCACCAACAGACGATCCGCCGCCACCACCAAAATTATCGCCAAAGCCCATCCCCCCTCCTGCTTGGCCAACGCCAAACAAGCCTCCCTCCGAATTGGTCAAATCGGCGAACGGGCCATACCCTCCCCCTGATCCTGCTCCTTCTCCATGACTGAGCAGACTACCTAGCCCTCCTCCACCGAGAGCATGCGGATGAGGCGCGAACCCCTGCGCCTCGCCCGTCGTCGCCGAACTCGAGGGCATCGACCACAAACCCGACTGATGGACGAATTGGTTGAAGGCTTGATTATTGTTGGTTCCTCCTCCGTTTGGTGGTGCTAGTGATGGGGGGTACTGTGGCTGTGGATGGAGAGGGCGTGATGCTGGTGCTGGAGTGGAGGAGGAAGGGAGGAAAGGGCCGGCGGGGTGCGCCGAGGAGGCAGAGGCGATGGAGGAGGGGGAAGGAAAGGCTGGTGAGGGTGCTGTTATTGGGGCTGTGGGAGCGAGCGAGGAAGAGGAAGCGATAGGAGGGAGCGTGAAGCCCGAGTTGCCAACCCTCAAGCTCGGCGGCGGCGGCGGCGCGCTCGAGCTGGCCGGTTGGGTTAAGCTCGGGAGCTTTACTCGCTTCTCCTGCTGCTTCTCATCCACATCCACATCGACCACCATCTCCCTCGTAACAGCAGGCCCCGGCCCCCCATTTCCCAACCCTACGAACCCTCCCGGCCTCTCGTGTAGGCGTTTATGACGGAGGAGGAGGTCGGAGCGGGCGAACGATTTGGGGCACGAGGGGTGCGGGCAGTGGTAGGATTTTGTGGAGGAGTCTGGTGTTCGGCGAAAGAGGGAGCGGAGAGTCAGCGCGCGCTCCCTGCCGGCCGAGGGAGCAAGAGCTGGTGTAGGTTGTTGCTGTGCGAGCAGCGGCAGGACTTTGAATATGAAGCTGTAGCTATGTAGCTCTCTGGCTGAGCCCGCACGGCTGTAGCACCCTCCCTCCCCCGCGCGCCTTGCGCACGCTCAGCGCTCAGCACTCGAAGTCGACTCACGGTTAGCAGCATGTCGGGTCAAGTTCCTCCTCGTAGCGAAAGCTCGTTGACAAGTGGGACAGATATGCTGTCCCGCCCCTGCTGGTCCTGTTCCTGCTGCTGCTGCTGGCGTCGCTGCTGAGTCGAGCGTGGGCGTAGAGTGGGCAAGACCGTCTCCTCCTCCGTTCTGTAGTTGATTGGAATCGAACGTCGAAGGAACGAAGCCGGCTGGATTCGGATCGGCGGAGGAAGAGGACGAAGTGGAGCGATCCATCTCTTGCAGCGTGGACAAGGACGAGAGAGGGAGAGCGGGCAAGAGCAAGTCCACCTTGGACCCCTATCTGGTATGATGATATACAGGTTAATGAGGAGGGTGTATGAGTATGGTAGATGAAGACCGAGCTCTCTGTGAGAAGTCGTGCCGCGTAATTGGCTGTGGGAGACAGCACCGAGGTCAGCGCCGAGCCGAGCGGTCGGATCCGAGTGCGAGAACGGTACAGGCCTCTCTAAGGCCTGCAGTACTATTTCGGCGCCAGGTAACAGCTGCAAGAACCTCACTGCGTCAAAGACGCCTCACGAAACGCGGGCAAAGCGACTCAACCCGCTGGCCATGGCCGACCCTTCGCCGAGTCGTCGCCGGAGGCTCATTCCCTTCCTGTTCAGAGCGCAGGGAGAACTCCACCGCGCTATCCATCTCGCGCAGTCCTTTCATGTATCTCTGAATCGCCGTATATTGACTACAAGCCCGTATCACAGCGGAACACTTCGCCAAACAGCCATCGCCGAGCATCTCCCTCCCTCCGTTTTCGGTCAGTGGACGGTCTTTCTTGAGCAATCTAGGAAGGTTGCTCGTAGGATATCAGAAGAGCTTCCCTTGCTCCCCAAGACTTTGCAAAGCTGCAGAAGGCGGTCAAAGCCAGCTCGGCTTTGCTCGCTGAAAGCCTGCGCCGAGCACGGCGAGTCGGCGCTTAGAGGGCGAAAGTAGGCCCTTTGGCTACGTTCAATCGCCCTCTTGGGTCTCTCCTACCTCTTGTCACAACTCTTACTTGGTTATAGAAATAGCCCCCCCGCCTTTGCAAAGCGCCCGTTTCGCTGATCCCGCCTCTGTTGCTCCTCCGTCTACCTTCCTCTTTGCTCGGCTGCAACACTGCGAGCAGTCCATCGACTACAGCTTTCGACCCCTTCGTACTAGTACATACTCGACTAGGACTCGCACCTTTGAGCTCGCCTTGTCAAGAGGGCAACTCGCCATAGCTCGAACCACCTCTCTCGCTTCCGCTCATACTGAGGGCTCAGAAAGAGCTATAAGGCTACGAGTGAGCATAGCATCTCCTCTCTTTACTGCTCTGCTCTGCTCTGCTCTGCTACAAGGCTACAGCTTCTTGCTGTCCTGCCTCAACACGCATCTCCCTCACCTCTCTACTCTCCCTCAGCGCTAACGATCTCCCTACCGTCCTACAGCCTCTCTCACCAACAACATGGCTCCCCCTCCTACCCAACGGCCCACCTCCCGCTCGATAGTGTACATCATCTTCCTCGCCCTCCTACTCGACCTACTCGCATTCACCATCCCCTTGCCCTTGTTCCCGAGGTTGATTGAAGGGTTCGTCAAGGATGAGGAGGTTTTAGCTTCGGGTGCGGTGGGCGGGAAATGGGCTACAGCGCTAGAGCATCTCTCCCCCGGCGTCGGCTCGGGCGCAGGAGCGGGAGCAGGGGGCAAGACCCTCCTCCAACACACCCTCACTCTCACCCGCTCCCTCCGCACCACACTCTTCTCCCTCTCCCTCGTCCCTCCCACACCACAACAACAATCCCGCTGGGACCTAACCCTCCTCGGCGGCCTTCTCTCCTCCCTCTTCTCCTTTTGCCAATTCCTCGTCTCGCCTTACCTGGGCACGTGGTCAGATAAGTACGGAAGGAGGAAGGTCCTACTCGCAAGTATGATAGGCAATTTGGCCAGCGCCGGAATGTGGGTCGCCAGTGCGAGTTGGGGAGGCTATGTCGGTGAGTGAGGCGGGCGCTCGGTCTCTCTCGACGGGGGGTCGCAGCTGTAGGGAGAGGATGTAACTAACTCCCTTTCTCCTTCTCTCATCCCTCTCATCCACCTTCATCCATCCCTTCGCCCTCCCTCCCTCGTCTCCCTTCCTCTCCCTCTCCCCTCCACCCTCGCCATCGCTCTCATCCCTCGCTGGCGGCTCGAATCGCTCGCAGCCTCACGCCTCCTCTCCGGCCTCTCGGAAGGCAACGTCCAACTCTCCATCGCCTGCATCACGGACGTCACCACTCCCTCGGAGCGCGGCAAGGCGCTGGCCTTGGTCGGCATGGCGTTTGGCGTGGCTTTGTGAGTTTCTCTCGATGCGAGGGATGGGATGGCGTGGGAGAAGAGGAGAGGGGCGCGGGATGGAGGGGACGAGGAGACGGAGAGGGAAGGAGGAGAGAGGGGAGCAGGGATGAGGAAGGCTCCGAGTCGCAGAAGCGGCGTGGGGCTTTCCTCTTTTTGCGCTGTCCCTGGATCTTCTTCTTGTCCTGCTGCGCTCGAGGAAGACGTTACCTCTGCAGGGAAGGAAGGGCGGCGAGGAGCGGGGATCGAAGGCTCGGCGATGATGAGGGAGACGCTGAGCAGCACAGGCCGCTCGGGCTTCCTCGTTTCTTCAGAAGCTTCTCTCTCCTCTGTATGGCGGCTAGATGCTGGGTTTTGCATTCGCGACCAAGCACGGAGGAGCAGCGCAACAGTCGAGATCCTGATGGGAGCTTCGAGCTATACCGTAGTCCGGGGCTCTCAGCATGTAGCATCTTCGACGTGTCTGCTGCTCTCGAAAGCTCGCTGTATGTCTCGGCTGGAGCAGGAGCGCTCGACGATGCGGAGGTCAGAAGCTCGGCGATGATGAAAGCCCGGGGCTGCAGAGACAACTCGGGGCTCTCTTCTGTTCGACGGTGCCTTCCTTTTCCCTCTACTCGGTGACGAGCTGCGTCATTTCGAGCAGCAGGCCGCGATGGAGTGTGGAGGAGCAGCCGATCGAGTGCTCGGCGATGAGGACAGCTTGGAGCTGCAGACGCGGCTTGGGGTTTCAGCATGACCTTGTTACCGATTCCACTTTTTACTCCACTCTCTGCTTCGGCTCGCTGTAACCTCTGCCGTGGTACAGCAGACGTGGAAGAGGGAGCGCCGAGCAGGGGAGGCAGCGAGGGCTGAAGATGAGGAGAGCTCGGAGCTACACCGTAGCTTGGAGCTCTCAGCATGTCGTCGCCCTGTAGGTGGCTTCCCTTATCGGACTCGCTGTTCACCTTAGAGGAGCAGGAGCAGCCGACGAGACGGGGATCGGAAGCTCGGCGATGATGGTAGCTCGGAGCTGTACAGCAGTCCAGGGCTCTCAACATACCTCTCGCCTCTGGTCGTCGTCTTCCTTCTGTGAGGCTCACCTGCTAGAGCAGATCGGAGCAGATGTCGCAGGATGCGGCGAGGAGCAGGGGCAGGAGCGCGGAAGCTCGGCGCTGATGGAAGTTCGGAGCGGCAAGTCGGCTCGGGGCTGCGTCGTTCCGTCGGCGTCTTCAGTTCGCTCCCTCGCTGCTTGCTCTTCTGCCAGGGGAGCAGAGCCAGAAGAACGAAACACGAGGCAGGTTCGGCGCTTCATTCTCGCTTCGGATTCGCCTTGCCTGCTCGCTCGCAGGCACTCGTCTTGCGCTCCTCTCTCGAGCAAAGAGGGAAGACTCGGGCGAGTGATCTCCGTGCTTCGTGGGTGCGGAGGCTCAATTGTATTCTCAGAGGTCCTCTGCAGACGAACACCGCGCTCTTTCGTCACTGAGCCCTGTCTATCGCCGCTGCCCTCGTTCACTGACCTCGCGCTGAGGGATCGGCGACGCGGGCTATGAGAGCGTCGATGTACTGAGCGCGGTCTCGATGCGACGCTGTGGTCAGCAGCGACCCTGTCCAGCTTTCGCGGCGTTCGGCTTGCCCGCTCATCAGCCGCTTCTTCGCGCGCTGCTGCCCTTGCCTGAGTGGCGGGGGACCCTGTGTACGTGAACGGAAGCGTGATTGAGACAGTACTCGTCCCGCGTCCAGCTGCGAGTCGATTGACCTCCAGCAGCTCGGCTTTGGCCCCGCTGTTCGAGCTTCATTTCCGATGGCCTCGTTAACTTGAAAGCTGACCGTCCTCTTTCATGTACCCTTCCTCGATTCGTCCACTCCCAAACAGCACCCTCGGCCCCTCCCTCGGCGCCTACTTCGCCTCTCGCCCACTCCCCATCTCCACCCCCTCGCACCTCCCCCTCCCCTTCCCAATCCTGGGCCACACCTCCCTCAAACTCAACTCCTACGCCTTTCCCGCGCTCGTCACTCTCGTCCTCTTGAGCATTGAGACGGTTTTCCTGTGGTGGAAATTGCCGGAGACGAAGGGGTGGATCAAGGAGGAGGAGGAGGAGGTGGTGGGAGCGAGTAAGGAGGGGAAGGTGGAGGTGGGCAGGACGAAGGAACAGAGGGAGACGAGACTGGGCCAGTTGAGATGGGTGCATTTCGGGTTCTTGTTCTTCTTTTCGGGTAAGTTTCGTCGCTTTCGTGTTGAGGAGGATCGAGGAGAGGAAGCGGGTGGAGAGCCGAAGCTGACTCTCTACCGGTACATCGCGTAGGAGCCGAGTTCACCCTCACTTTCCTCACCTATACTCTCTTCGACTACTCCAACGCTGTATGCCTGTCTCGCTGTGACTGAGCGCCCCGAGCTCGAGCTGACTTTCCCTTCGCCGCTTTCTTCCCTCCCGCCCCTTTCCCTTCGCTTCGCTTCACTTCTCTTCGTTTCCCTCCTCCTCATCCCCTCCTCATCAACTCAACGCCTACCAACTCGCGCTTTCACCACACCACAGCAAAACGGCCGCCTCCTCGGTTTCATCGGCATCCTCAGCTCCCTCCTCCAAGGCGGCTACGTCCGTCGCCTCAAATCCACTCCCTCCGGCCCCCTCCGACTCGCCATCTCCGGTATCTACACCTGCACCATCTCCCTCCTCCTCCTCACTCTCCTCCCCCACCTCAATCCCCTTGGCATCACGTCTTTCTCCTCCGCCCCAACTCTCACACTCTACACCGCTGCCGCTGGCCTCGCTTTCGTCTCCGCCACAGTAGTCAACTCTCTCAATGCTCTCGCCTCATTGGAGACGGACGGAGGGGGCATCGATAAAGGCTCGGCGTTGGGCAAGTTCCGCTCGGCGGGTCAGTTGGGGAGGGCGTTGGGGCCTCTCGTTGCTACGGCGGTGTATTGGATTTGGGGACCGAGTTACTGTTATGCGATGGGGGCGGCGGGGAGTGCGTTGGTTGCGGTTAAGATGGGGGGGTTGAGGCGGGAGGGAGAGGCGGCGAGGACGGGGAAGGGGAAGAGCGAGGGGAGAGGGAAGGGAGAGAAGGAGCTATAGGTGGGAAACGCTCTGGGCTTGCTGTTGATATGCTACACCGCTGTTGAGCAGTATCATCGCGAGAGAGCCGCAGCGAAGCCGAGCGACGACATCTCGCTCGGCGCTCGCGGAAGGTGGGCGAAAATTGGCTGTACTCGTTACACTATATACATGTTTCCCTATAAACTACTAGTTCGTCTCCTGCATCGACATGAAGGCTGCAACACTGCCATTCGCGCGAGGATATTGCGCAGGCTTGGAGGCGGGAGCGACTGGCGAAGCGGTGGGAGCGCCGTAAGCTCCTCCTCCCGGGGTGTGGATGATGAGACGATCTCCAACCGAAGGACTGTTTGATTGAGAAAGGAAACCGTCAGCTCGATGAGCAGGATGGAGCGACACGAGCAAGACGTACGCGAACTTCGGCGACGGCTTCAACTTGATCTTCTGCTGTCCTCCGTCGGAGGTCTTGCGCACCCAGTAGCTGCAACCTCGCTCTCCAGGTCCTCCTCCGTGCATCCCGTACGGCTGATTGACGCGACGCTCGCCGATGACCATGGCCTGAGAGGCGGCGGGCGGTTCAGCACCGAGCCCGAGAAGAGCAGGAGGGAGGGAAGAGAGCTCACATGCATGCCGGGCATCAAGAACTCAAACTCGCGATGCACTCCATTTCCTCCGTTGTTGGCGCCGATGCCGCCTGATCCGGTGCGGATGGTGAACTCGCGAAGGAGGACGGGGAAGCGCTTCTCGAGGCTGCGAGTCGAGATGTGAGGGTCAGCTCGGCTCACGTAGCTCGTCAGGAATCCGGGATCTACTCACACCTCCATGTCCGTGATGCGAGTGTCTGTAAGCGACAAAGTCGAGAGGACGACGATCAGCCATCGCCGAGGATCCGAGAAACGAGCGGGACCGGGCACTCACTGGTCATATTGATATGCACGCCGGACTGACCGACCCAGGTGGGCCCAGCACCAGCACCACCACAGACTGTAGAGTAAGCCGAGGTCAGCTCTCAGTCCGGCTCCGAATAGACGTCCAGCGCCGCCGAGCAGAACTTACTCGTTTCGCCGTAGGCCATGTCCTGGTAGTTGGCTTGGAAGACGTTCATGCAGCCTGTTCGAAAGAAACGCGTCAGACCGATCTTGAGACTGCAGCAGTAGCCTGAGACTGACCTTGGGAAGCAGCGCAAGCCTCGAAAGCCTTGAAGATGACGTCGCAGACCCTCTGACTCGTCTCGGTGTTGCCACTGCTAACGGCGGCGTACTTTGAAGGTCGAAGGATGGTTCCTTCGGGCACGAGAAGCTCGACGGGGGCGAGGACACCGGCGTTGAGGGGCATGTCGGTTCCGATGAGAGTGCGAAGGCAGTAAATCATGGCCGAATTCGCAACGGCCGTCGGAGCGTTGAGGTTGGAGTATGTCTCGAGGCCTGTACCCTCGAAATCCCATGTCGCTGAACCGCTGTCGCCGTCGATGGTAATCTTGAGGGCGATGGGAGTTCCGTCGTCTGCGAAAGCGAAAGCTCGTAAGTCCCAATCTCATCGGCTCAACTTTCTGGATGCTCAAGGGTTTGAGTCGTCTCTAACCGATGACCTGAGCAACTCACCCATGTAGTCGACCGCCTGGATCGGCTTTCCTTCCCGCTCGGCGAAGATCCTCTTGAAGAACGATCGAACGGCTCCCTCGGCGTTGTTGCGGATCTCGCGCATGTAGAACTGTACAGTCTCCTTTCCGTATCTGTACAAGTAGGAAGAGAATGCATAAGCTGTCTGCCGTCCATACGGTGCTGAGTACCAGCACCGAGCACCGAGCTGACGCCGAGAGGCGAGAAGTCGAGCCAGAGAGGCAAGAAAGCGAGTGCAAGGAAGAGGGGGATTAAAACTCACTCTCTGAAGAGCTCCTGGATCTGTGCTGCACCTTGCGAGCACGCCGCGCACTGCGCCTTGAGGTCGGAGATGTTGTCCTGGATCCTCCTCGAAGCGAGGCAGTCGGGGTAGCGTCCAGCCGCCTCGAACATCTCGACCATCTCCTCTTCGTTGAACTTGCCGTCGCGAACGAGGAAGTGCGACATGATGGAGACGCCTTCTTGCCAGATCTCGACGCTGTCGGGAGGCATCGAGTTGCCATTGAGGCCTGCGATAGAGGAATGTCAGCTGACGCTCGCACAGTGAGATCGCGAGAGCTATAGCGCTCACCTCCGATATCGCCATGGTGACCGCGACTGTAGCGAGGGCAGAGGCGGAAGAGTCAGACTCGGCTCGGGGTTCTTGAAGCGGAAGAGAAGGCGCCGAAACTCACGCGGCGACGAAGAAGACGATCTCGCCATCCTCGAAGACGGGGCAGATGACGGTGATATCGGGCAGATGGGTTCCTCCAGCCTTGGGGTGGTTGGAGACGACAATGTCGCCCTCGCGAAGCTGTCCCTTGAGGTGCTCGGCCTGGAACTGGATGGCGTACTGCATCGAGCCGAGATGGACAGGGATATGAGGTGCGTTTGCGACGAGGCCAGCGTCGGGACCGAAGACGGCGCAAGAGAAGTCGAGGCGCTCCTTGATCTGGAGCGAGGTCGCCGTGCGCTGAAGGGTTCGGCCCATTCGGTCGGCGATGCTCATGAAGCGGTGACCCTGCAGGTGGGTGGGAGTCAGTGAGATGTTAGAAGAGAAGAGCGAAGCGCTCCACAGCCGCTCGACGTACAAAGATGGACAGCTGAATCGGATCGACGATGGTAGTCGACAGCTTCTTGCGAGGTCCGAGGCCGACGTCGATGTAAACGTGGTCGACGAGGACGGTGGCGACGTTAGCAGGGTGGATGATGAGGGTTTGGGTCTTGTCGAGGATGATGGCGGGACCCTTGACGAGGGTGCCGGGTGCGAGCGACTCGAGACGGTAGATGGGCGTATCGACCTGAATCGAGAGCAAGTCAGCCTCTTGCACGCTCGGAAACGTCGGAAATAGCTACTCACAGCCCCTCCAGCCTCCTCGAAGTAGGTGACGTTCTTGGAGAAGGCGAGCGACGGCTCAACCGCCTCCGCGGGCAGTTCGGCGAGGTCCTTGGCGTAGCTCCTGGGCGCGACTCCACCAAGCATGGAACCGTTACCGGTTCCACGTACTCGAAGGTCGTCGATGAGGATCTCGGCCTGAAGAACGAAGCCGAACTCTCGACGGTGCATAGCGAGGAAGCCCTCCTTGAAGTCGCCGCTGGCGGGTTCGAGGACCATGAGCGCGGTGTCGGAGCCGACATATCGCATATTGAGGTAGACCTCGGTGGTGACGGCTGACTCTGGGATAGCCTGGTCGAGAAGCTGCTGCAGAGCTTGAGCCTTGAGTCCGGCGATGCGAGGTTGGAGGGCGGCGAGCGATTCGGCGCTGTAGATCTGGCTCGAGGGCTCCGTGAGGTCGACGGCGACATCGGCGAGAGCCATGCCGTAAGCTGAGAGAACGGAGGAGTACCTTCAGGGCAAAGAGGTGGTCAGCAGAGGGCAAGAGAGGGAGACTGGGAACGCGAAAGGAAGGGCGGCGAAGCTTAAGCTAGAAGCTCACTTGTGTACGATGACGGTGTGGATTCCGAGGGTAGATGCGATGGCGCAAGCATGCTGACCTCCGGCTCCACCAAAGCACGAAAGGTTGTGCGCGGAGGTCGAGTAGCCTCGGCTTTCGGTGAGGGCTGAAGGATGAGCCAGGGTCAGCGCTCAAGCCGCTGCAACTAGACAAGCAGGAAGACGCACCTCGGATCGGCCTCGCCATGGTCTCGTTGGCAACGTTGACGAATCCGCAGGCGACCTCCTCGGGCGTCAAGCTGCCTCCGGTGTCGGCGTTGATCTCAGCGGTCAGCTCGGCGAAGAGGCGAGCGGTGACCTCGTAGTCGAGGGGTTCGCTTTCGGAGGGTCCGAAGATTTTGGGAAAAGAGTCGATGTGGAGTCGGCCGAGGTAGAGGTTGGCGTCGGTGACGGTGAGAGGTCCTCCCTTGCGGTAGCAGGCTGAAGAGACAAGGAGGCGCAGAGGTCAGCGAAGGCAAAACTCTGAGATAAAGCGAGCATCATACCAGGTCCAGGGTGGGCACCAGCACTTTCAGGGCCGACGACGAACATGGAGTTGCGCCAGAAGAGCTTGGACCCTCCTCCAGCGGCGACGGTGTCTGCGCCGAACAGGATAAGGTCAGCTCGCTGGACCGTAGTTGAGGCGCAGATGACTCACTGATGTCGAGCTGAGGTGACTGAATGGTGACTCCGGCAGTGACTGTCTCAAAGACGTGCTCGAGCTGTCCTCCGTAGCGAGAGACATCGGTCGAAGTCCCTCCCATATCGAAGCCGACGACGGGAGCGCCTCCTTCCGGATCGTAGCTGGTCTCAGCGTAGCCCACGACTCCTCCAGCAGGTCCAGCTGCAGTGATAGAGCGTTGTTAGCAGCGAGATCTGAGGAGAAGATGCCGCGAGCTCACAAAGGATGGCCTTGAGTCCCGAGAAATGCCTAAAGTCGACGAGCGAGCCATCGCTCTGCATGAACGAAACTCGGCAGCCGGTGTCGTCCTGAAGCTGTCCCTTGAATCCTTTGCTGAACTGGGCGAGGTAGCGCTTGATCTCGGGGGTGAGGCTGAGGATGTTCAAGGGAGAGTCAGCGCTCGAACTCCGAAGTGCTCGTCGAGGTCGTTACGAGAGACTTACTAGGCATCGGCAGTGGCGCTGTTACCACGAGAAACAATCCTGATCATCGCTTGCAGCTCCGATGAGACCGAGACGTGAGGGAAGCCGATCGATCGAGCAATGGCGGCGACTTGCTTCTCGTGGTCCTGGAAAGTGTAGCTGTGCGCGAAGACGATGGCGATGGACCGGTAGCCGTCGTTGTAGAGGTTCTGAAGATCCTTCGTGACGGCGACGACGTCGAGAGGCTTGACGATGCGGACCAGCTCGCCACTGACTCCCTCCACGAGCTGGTCGCCTTCGGGCGTGACGAGCGAGCCGTCCTTGGGAACGATCTCGTGCCATTGGACGATGACGCGCTCGTCCACTTCGACGACCTTGGAGTAGAGGACCTCGGGCTGTAAGGGTGTCAGGTCAGCTGCCGGCGCTGAGCTCGGTCGAAAAAGCCTCGGCGCACCTTCTTGATCGCCAACTCGAAGAGCGAGGGTCGAGTTTGGTTTCCCTACAGACGAGTAGTTAGCTCTGTACAGTGCTAGAGTTCAGGAGAGTCCCCACGATGTCGATAAGGTCGCGGAAGCCCTTGGTCTGCAACAGAGAAGGGAAAGTCAGCGTTGCTCGGACTTGGCGCTTCGGGAGACGTACGATGAGCATTGCGTGCCGCTCTCCCTTGCGCTCCAGTAACGCGTTCGTGGCCACCGTGGTACCCATGCGAACCCAAGCTATGCGGCTGGTATCGATCAGCTCATTGCGAGGGAGCTTCTCGCCTAAGAACCATTCGAGCAGTCGCCGAATGCCTTCGGTGGGAGCATCCGAGTAGCTGGTGACGGTGAAGAGGGGATAAGGGAAAAGGCAATCAGAAGTACAAGTCAGCTTCCATAACATAGCTACCGCTCCCACCTTGCCGGCTTTGAGCTGCTCGGCGAAGGCCTGAAGGCGCGGGGCGAGGGCTGTACTTGCACTCACTTGGCTGGGTCAACGCTGAGCAGCTTGACAAGATGGTTGCCATTGGGAGTGATACCAAGGCAGTCGGTAAAAGTTCCTCCACGATCTTTTTAATATGCACAAGAGTGGGACAGGCGATAGGGGGGGTTAGCGAGCGCAGCTGGTGATGTAAGAGAGTAGAGAGCTCACCAATGGCAATCTTGATCTTGGAAAGAGGAGCAACTGAAGGCATGTTGATGGTAGAGCGAAGAGATGAAGTGCGAGAGAGAGAGAGATGTGGGGAGAGAAAGGGAGGAGGACAAGGGCGAGTCGAGGGAGGGGAGAGAGCAATGCCGGAGGAGACTTGCGCTCTTGGAATCCAGGAATTCAACCTCCGCTGCTTTTCCACCTTCGGCCGGGCTGCAATCTGGTCAAGGGATCGCGGTGAAGGATTCCGACGCTCAGGAAGGCGGGGAGGCGCCCAGCGCAAGCAATCCCCCGTGCCCTTATCTCTCTGCTCTTTGACTGCTCTTCTGCTTGCACATGCTTCTCTTCTCCTTCTCTTCTCCTTCTCTTCTCTACACTGCTCTCAAACATCAGCAAATGACCTCCTCCTCCTTCGATGAACATGACAAGGAAGCCGGTGCCGCCAAGGTCGAGCCGCTCTCCGCCGACGTGAAGAATGTCCTTGCAGACGGCGCCACGGTCAAGGAGCTCGACGTTGCTGGCTCGTGGCTCGCCGAGATTGCAAAGCGACCTGATGCGGCCGAGCTACTCGCCCCCTGGACTAAGGAGGAGGAGCGCCGAATGCTTCGCTGGAAGGTCAGTCACGAGGCTCCTTCTCCCCTCCTTTGCCACCGAGTGGCGCGGGAGATGCTTCCGTGTTACAAGTACCATGTACTGATCCTCTTCGCTGTCCTCATGTACCCCGACAACCCTCCTTCGCGCCTCGCCTTCCGCCCAATCTTCCCCTCACCTTTTCCCCCGTCGGCTTCGGAACTCGTCTCCGCTCAGATCGACCCCATCATCATGACCCTCTCGCAGTTTGCTCTGATGATGGGTGCTGTTGACAGTGAGTTTGGGTCTCCGAGGCGACGAGCGAGCCGTTCTTGCCGTCTGAACTCTCGACCGAGCTCACCGACCTCCTCTTCTCTCCTTTCCCTACCTTCCCACATCGTCCCTTCTTGTAGAGGTGTGTATCGGAACGGCTGCAGTCTTCGGGCTTCGGGCCGATAATCACCTTGTTGGCCAAGTACGTGACCCTGCTCCCTCTCTAGCACCGTCTTGCTCCTCGGCTAAGCCCAAGGTTGCTCACAGCTGACTCGCTCCTCCCTTCACAGCAATACTCCTGGGTCTCATCCATCATCTACTTTGGAGCTATCCTCGCCGTCATCCCATCTCTTACCATCATGCAGCGCGTCCCCGCTGGTACGTTTCTCCTCACTCGCCATCGCCGAGCCGGGTTCAAAGCGCTGATTGGCCTTACTCACGTAGGCAAGTGGCTCTCGGCCAACGTCATGATCTGGGGAATATTACTGCTGGCCTCTGCTGGTGTCAAGAACTTCACTGGCCTCATGGTGAGCCGACCTCAGACTCAGCTGAGTCAGCTCGGCGCTCGATCCAGCGCTGACCTCGGATCGGCAGATCGTTCGCTTCATCCTCGGCATCTTTGAATCTTGCATCTTTGGCGGCTTCGGCCTCATAGTCGCCATGTGGTGGAGGAAAGAGGAGCAGCCATGGAGGACAGCCGTCATCTTCTCCACCCTCTCTTCGGTGATGAACGGTCTGTTGAGCTACGCCTGCGCGAACATGGCTCCCAGGGACCACTTCAAGCAATGGCAGCTCCTCTTCATCCTCGTCGGCAGTAAGTCACCTAACTGCTTCGCCTTCAGAGCTTCCTTCCTCGGCTCGGCGCTGACTCTGCCTTTTGCTGCAGTCATCACTTTCCTCTGGTGAGGGCGGGATGCACTCAGCTCTACTTATACATGCTCACCTTCACGCATCCGCAGGGCTATCCCCATGTGGTTCCTCCTCCCCGATTCGCCCACAACCGCTTGGTGGCTTGTGAGTTGAGCCTCCTGAACCGCCTGCAAGAGCTGACCTTGACCCCGTACGCTGCAGACCGACCGCGAGAAAGTCATCGCCGTCATGCGCACTACCGACAACAGGACGGGTATGGAGAACAAGGTCTTCAAGATGTCGCAGTACGTGTCGGCGCTCGGCAGTTGCCGCTCGTCCACGCTCGGCTGTTGCTGACGTCGAGCTTTCTCTGCTCACAGGGTCGTCGAGACGCTCAAGTATGCCTCGTCAAGGCTCATACCATCTCCCAAAGTCGCACCGCTAACTCTGCACGCCTCGCAGGGATCCGAAAACCTACTTCTACTTCCTCATCAACCTCTGCTTGAACGTGCCCAACGGAGGAGTCCTCACCTTCAACTCGATCATTGTAGCTAGTCTAGGATTCACTACCAAGCAGACTACTGTATGATCACGCACTCTGACTGCTGCTCTGACGGCTCGGCTGAGAACTTGGCGCTGACTTTCGAACCTCCATTGCAGCTCCTTGCCATTCCTACCGGAGTCATCTCATGGATCTCGTCCATTGTTATGGCTTACCTCGCCGTCAAGACTGGTCGTCGCTTCCTGGTCACCATCATCGGCTGCCTGGCCCCCTTCGCCGGCGTCATCGTCCTCTACGTTGTCCCCAGAAGCAACATCGGAGGCTCTCTCGCAGGTCTTTACATGGTCTTCTTCTACTGGGGTCCTTACACGAACACAGCGGGTGAGTTGAGCGAGTTCTGGACGCGGAAAGCCGAGCAGCTGGCGGACGAAGCTCCTTGTTCGGCTGCTCTGAACTTGAAACACGTCGAGGAGACCACGAGCTGACTCAAAGATGCCTCCAAAGCCCTCATGTACGCCAACACCGGCGGATACACCAAAAAGGGACTCGTAAGCCGATCCCCTTTCGGGCGACTTGATCGCCGAGAAGTCGGGCTGACCAGTTCTGATCCCGCTGACCAGACCTACGCCATCGCCTACATGGGCTACTGTGTCGGAAACATTGTTGGTACGCTTCACGAGATGACCTGGCTCTCTTCCTCGCTCGGAGCTCACCGACTCGGCGCTCCACAGGCCCTCAAACGTTCAAGGCGAACCAAGCACCCAAGTACACCTCGGGAGTCGCCTCCATGCTGGCCTGTTACGCCATTGCCATGGCTCTTCTGGCCGTCTTCTGGGCTTACTGCGCCTGGCTCAACAAGAAGAAGGCCGCCCAACTCGCCGAGTACGAGGCTTCGCGCGTCGGCAAGGAGGATCTCATCGAGAGCTGGCAGGATCAGACCGACTTTGAGAACCCTCACTTCCACTACACCACCTAGCTTGTAGCTTTCGTGTCGGATTCTCGAGGTTTCTCGGTCGGGCTCTCGGTCGGGAGGGGAGTTGCGTAGGGTCAAGGGGTCTGTAGTTAAATCTCGCTAGAGCTGTGGTTACTCGTTGTTATCAAAGGATTCGTCTGTTTCATCTCTCTCTTTCTCGAGATTGACCTCGGCGAAGAGTTTTTCAAACTACCTCGGCGAAACCTCTCGCGCAGGCCGACACTCGCTCGCTTCCGCTTGGAGTCGTAGTTTTGACAGATGTATCGTATTGCGAACGAGATGACGAAAGGTGAAGCTCTATGCACAGCAACGTATGAACAAGCGGCTCGACAGCCGCCTCCGCGCGAGGGCGAGGAGGGTCGAGCCGAGCCGAGTCGAGGAGAAGACGGCAGGACGGCATGTGGGAGGAGAAATGCGAGGGAAGGGTATGTGCTTGCTGAGGTATTTTGATGGGGAAGCGTGGTAGGTGTCGTGTCGTTACGGGCGGCGAAGCGGTCGACGAGGGCGAAGAGGGGAGGGGTCGTAAGGATGCGCCGAAGAAAGGTGGACGGGGAAGGGGCGCAGGGAGAAAGTACTGAGATGGTCGTAAGGTGAGTGTCGAGAAGAGCAGGCTGCGGAAGTGTCACAGTCAGCAAACGCACGAGTTCGACCGAGTTCAGAGACGAGTCCAAGACTTACTTCTCGATTTACTGAGGCAGCTCCCTCCCCATGGGCAAGCCCATATGTCCCTCTCCAAGCCTCATATCCTCCCTCATCGCCTGCTCCCGCCTCTCTCGCCTCTCCCTATGCGCCGCCTCCCTCTCCCTCTCCTCACGCGCGGCCAGCAAATGCTCGGGCGGTTGGCCCGTCTCCTTGTTGTAGCCGTGGATAGCGATGCAGTGACGAGCGCAGTCGTGCTTGCGCGAGAACTTCTTAGAGCACTCGGGGCAGCTGACTATTAATCGTAGGCGAGAGCGAGATCAGGAGCGAGGGGAGATGAGCGAGACGAGGGGAGGGACAGGGGTGCAGCGGTGGGGTATCGAGCGGTGTCCGAGTGGGAGATGGTGATGTCGAGGTGAGCCGAGTCGTTGAGCAGAGTGCGAGGGGATGGGAGCAGAGGAACGCCGAGAGGGAGAGGGTGGCAGAGGGTGGGAAGAAGACGAAGAAGATCAGTGAAGGGTTCGAGAGGCGAGATACCAAGCTCACTGAACTACTCACAGTCTCGGACTCCCATGTGCGACTTGATGTGGCTCTGGAGGTTGAAGTTGCGCGCGAAGGCCCTGTTGCAGCCAGTATGAGGGCAAACCTACATCATTTGGAGAGGTCAGCTTCACGAGATCGCCTTATATCGAAGAAGTGTAAAACAGCGACTCACGAACTTCTTCTCGGGAGGTGGTTTGGCGGCTCGGCTCCCTTGACGAGGAGCGGGCGGCTGCTGGAGAGGAGGGCGAGGGGCGGCGGGCATGGAGTTGGCGACGGCCGAGGTGAGGATATCGTCGATGCCTCGCTGCTGTTCCCTCTCCGTTTCGAGCTGCGTTTCGAGCATCCTCGACCTCTTAGCCGCCGCCTGGTGCTGCTCCAAATCGCCGCTCTCGCCTTCCGACCACTCGGCCTCGCGCCCATTCGAGCCTTCCCCGCCGCTTCCACCCTCCTCGCCAGAATCGATCTCACTGACTGGAATCCCAGCGCCTCCTGCCCTTCCTCGCTTCCTCCCGTCCGCCATGCTTCCCGCTGGCGCCGAATCTCGGCCGTAGGGGAAGTGCTGCTGCTGCTGCTGGCCTCCCTGCCACGTCTCGCGGCCGGCGTACGATTGATGCCCTCCACTTGAGGCAGACTGCAGATGCTGGACCGGCATATCACCGTTTCGGTCTTGGAGCTGAGGCGCGGGGTAGGAGGCGTAGGTGCGATGAGGAGGCTGCTGGTTCGGGTGAGGGAGCTGCTGTTGGTAGCCATGGCTTGGTGGAAGATGGTTGTAGGAGGGAGCTGCTGAAGCTGATGAGGAGGAGGTGTCGTTGTTGAGGGAGGGGAGAGAAAGTGGAGGGAGCGAAGCGGGCTGCGAAGCGTAGCCGTTTCCGTTGGAGTTGCCGTTTTGACGGTAGTGACCGGGAGGGGGAGGAGGAGCGTAGTTGTTTTGATGCTGAGGATGCGGGAGTCGGTTGGAAGGTGGCGGCGGAGGCCGAGCGAAGCCTTGCTGCGTCGGCGGAGGATAGAAGGCCGTCTGCTCGTAGCTCGACTGTGGAGCGAGCGGGGCGGGGTTAGCGAGCGACGAGAGTAGACTGAGCCCGAGCGAGAACGTACATAGTACTGGTTTGGCCGACCCTGATTTTCGAGCTGACCGCCCCCGCTGAGCTTGTTGACGCTGGGCAGCTGAGAGACCGAGCCCATCATGGGTGAGAAGGCGCCTCCGCTGCTCGTAGTACTGCTGATAGATCCGTGGTGCTGCAGCAAGGGCGAGCCAGCCGGCGAGGGCTGCAACGAACCGCGCCTGCTCCCTCCGCTGACCTCACCCAGGCTCCTCAACTCGGGCGCGATGCCGTCGAGCGATACGGGTGCTGATTCTCTCCCTCGCTGCTGATAGTGATGCGCTACAGCTTCCCTCGCGTCGTCGTGTCCCCGGCTATCGACTGACAAGTCTGGTACGCTCATCCTCCTCGTCGAAGCGCGGCCGAAAGCTGGGCTGCCTTGGAAGCCAGTAGCAGGGGAGCTGTAGATGAGTGGGCGAGGGGGAGCGCTGCTGTAGGTCGATAGGCTTGCTCTGGCTGCTCCTGCGAGGCGAGTTGAAACGACGAGTGATGTGAACAGGGTCAAGGAGCGAGCGAGCTCTTTGCGCAGCGTTTGCTTGAGCTCCCAGCTCGGCGTTTCTTGCCTACCTTCGACTTGGCTAGGCAGATTCCTGGTACAGCTGTTGGTTGTATGTGAAGATCATGTAGCTTTCTAGACTGCTCCCGAGCACTTGGAAGCACTACAGCTCGCTCGGCCAGCGGTTTCGGCACACCTCCTCCGCGCGGTCATTTCTATCTCGAGAACTGTACTCAAATACGATATTTCTGTCGCTGTGCTTGCTGTAGGACAGCTATCGGATTCCTCTAGGTTTGTAGCGCTTCACCCAGTACGTGCTATCAGCCAGCAGCTCGCTTTCCTTGCCCACCTCCTTGCGAAGCAATCGCAGCTCCCGGCCGAAGCGGGAAGCGGCGCAGCGCCGACGGTAGATCTCGCGGGAGGGCAAGATGGTCGTGCAGCTCTCGGTCCACAGCTTGTAGGTCGGTACAGCAACTCAGTACTCAGCGCTCTCGTCTCGGAACTTGTTCAAGTCGAGCTTGGATCCCCCTCTCCTCCTTCGCTCGCAGCGCTCGACTCTCCTCTGACACTTCCAACAGGAGCTAGAGGGGCAAGCAGGTTGCAGGATTGTACATAACAGCCGTCAGAGCAGTATCTGTCTTCGATAAGATCAGGAAGAGGCGGGCAGGCCGAGGAACTTGCTGCAGAGGTCATCCAGGAGATTGATTCCGCTCCCCTCAAGAAACGCGACAGGACCAAGCTCTTCTCGCTCTTCATACACAGCCAAGATGACCGTCGACAAAAGCGACTCCATCTTGATCGTCGTGAGTGCTACTTGCTGCTCCAGCACCACTCGTCGACCTTCCCAAGCTGACCCTTCCCCTCGCCGATGCAGGGCGCTGGTACATTTGGCCTCTCAACGGCGTGGCAGCTAGCCAAGGAAGGCTACACGTCCATCACCGTCATTGACAAGCATGAAGCACCATCCATCGCCTCTGCCGGCCACGATTTGAACAAGGTGTGCCGTTCCCCGCTTGCGCCGAAACTCTCGCTGACTTCGCGTACAGGTCTTTCGCACCCAATACTCGAACCCGCTCTACGCTCGTCTCGCTGTCGAAGCTCGCGATGCTTGGATCACCAACCCGCTGCTCAAACCTGCTTACCATGGAGCAGGATACGTCTTCGCGGTCTCGGGCGAGAGTCAGGCCTCCATCAACGATTGGCAGCAGGCTTGCGACAACTCGAAGGCGCTCGGAGCGGAGATGATAGAGCTCAAGACCAAGGAGGACTACCTCGCCAAGGCGCCGTTCATGCAGGGAGAGATGAAGTGATTCTCCGCTCGGCGCGGGAACGCCGAAGGCTCGAGCTCGCGCTGACCTTGCTCTTCACTGTCCTGCTCTCCAAAAGGGACTGGAGAGCGGTCTACATCCCTGAAGCAGGCTGGACTCATGCAGAGATGGCTCTTACCGCTCTCGCCGACGAATGCCGTCGTCTCGGCGTTCGCTTCAACTCGGGCGCGGACGGCGCTGCCAAGTCTCTCCTGTACTCGACTGACAGGAAAGACGTCGTTGGGGTCAAGACTGAGAGTGGCAAGGAGTACCGAGCCAGTCAGACAATACTGTGTATGGGAGCTTGGCTGAGCAGGCTGCTCGACGTCGATGGAATGATAGTCGCCAAGGCGTGAGTCATCTGAGGCCTTTCTGCTATACTCTGCAGCGCCCAGGACCTTGAAGGTATCCACTGACTTGCTTCATTTCGACCTCGCTGTGATACAGTTGGTGTCTCGTCCACATCGACCTCACCGAGGAGGAAGCGGCGCTCTGGGCGAACGGGCCTGTCATCAACAACCGAGTTGTAAGCCAATCGTTTCGATCAAACGCTACCAGTGTCTTGGCTGACGTTTCTCTGTCATAGCTCGGGTACATGTTTGAGCCCGACGCCGAGAACCGGAAGCTCAAGGTCGCTCCCCAGCTGCTCGGGGTACGCTACCCCCCTCTCTGCGATGCCGTGAGCTCTGCTGACGTCTCTCTCCATCAAAGTACACCCGCCACGTCTCGCCGACCCTGTCCTACCCTCGCTCGAAGGCCGAGCATCCGAGCGACGGCATCCCCGCCGAAGCGCAAGCGCTCGTCCGCAGATTCCTCACCGAGTGTGTTCCTTCCCTCGCCCAACGCCCGTTCAGCTATCAACGCCTTTGCTGGGATGCCGAGACGCCGGACGCCCATCTCATCATCTCGAAGCATCCGACTCCGGGGCTGCTCGTCGCCGGCGGAGGCTCGGCACATGCTTTCAAGGTGTGCAGAGGCTTCCATCGCTCGCCGGCGACGCAGACTTCAACTTACTCTCTTCTCTCGATAGTTCCTCCCCATCCTGGGCAAATACGTGCAGCAGGTCCTTGAGGGGTCGCTCGACGAGGAGCTCGCCAAGGCGTGGGCTTGGGGTCCTCGTCGTGCTGTACCCAACACTTCGCTCAACATCAGCGTACCGACGAAAGACCTGAGTGAAGCCAAGGGCTGGAAGCACGATGAGAGGCTGTAGTTTTTGTATTTGGGCGTAGTAGAGACTGCCGAACGCGAGCCAGAGCAGAGTTCGGCGATGCTTCGAAGGGCAAATTTAACGCAAGAGCGAGCACTGCAAGCAAGCAGAGCGCCGTGTTATTGAACAGTGCTGTCCGACAAGTGAGCTCTGTAGCTACACAGCAAGCTTGGTCGTGGTTTCCAAGTCGCCCTGCCGAATCTCGCACCCTTATCAGCTTCCCCGCTCGGCCGCTCCTCCTTCGCCTCCGTCTTTCTCGTCACTTTGCTTCTTCGACTCGAGGAGCGTTGTTTGAGCAACAATGGCCGACATAGCAGTTCAGAAGCGAGGTCACTATGCCACCAGCGCCTGCTTGGGCTGCAGAAGACGGTGAGTTCCCTCGTCGTCGGAACTTGGAGCCGCTCTCCGCTGACCCGATTTGCTCGCCTCTCCCTGCCTGCCCGCTTGCCGCTCATAGGAAGCACAAATGCTCTACAGAACAGCCTTGTGCCACCTGCGCTCATTTCGGAGAAGAGGTGCGTTGTCGAGCTGCAGCAATTCCGCGTTCTCAAGTCGAGGCAGCTGACCTTGCTGTTCGGTCTGCAGTGCGTCTACGCCGAAGTCGACGGCAGGAAGCCTCGTACATCGTACATTAATGGACTCAGGGCTACAGTCACCACCCTTGAGGAGCGCGTTGCCCTTCTCGAATCGCTGCTCGCCGCCGAGGGAATCGCCATCCCCGAAGCGACGGCATCATCAGCCAATATACCCGCCGCTCCTATTGCATCCACATCGACACTATCGGCTATCGACATGCCTATACAGTGCACTCGAGCTCGCGCAGGTGACGACGAGGGAGAGCAGTCGGACGAGGAGAGCGCTTGGGTGGGGGAGATGGACCGTCTGCAGGTGAGTTGACATCGTATGCTACCGAGCAAGTGGCTTAATGACCTATCTCTACTCCAGCTTGATGAGGAGGGCTCGCTCGTCTTCTTTGGCCCCACTTCGGCCCGCACCTTCGGCTCCCTCTCGACCGAGCAGACCTTCGCCTCACCTCCTTCTGGCGCCGTCCGTCCTCGTCAAAATGAGCTGGACTACTCTCGACATCTTCCTGGTGATTTGGGGATTAGTCGCGAGGTGCACGACAGCGTACTGCAGCTGTTCGAGGCGTTCTTCGCTAGCTGGTGCCGAGTGAGTTGTTGGGTGCTCGGCTGTTCGCTCGATCATAAGTTGACTTTCGACCTTCGAAACAACAGGTAGTCGACATGTACGCCTTCCGCTCCGACATGCGCACCTGCCTCAGCACCTCCGACGGCCCCGTTCGCACCCAAGACTACTCGCCACTCCTCCACAACGCCATCCTCGCCGTCGGCCTTCGACTATGGCAAGGTGACCAAGTACAGCCGTTCCCCGAGCTGGTAGTCAGTAGGGATGGTGGAGTCCTCCAGTCCGCAGACGCCGAGATGGCAAGCGTCATCTGCTACAACCAGGCGCGCACCTTCGTCGAGACCGAGGCGGAAAGGCCGATGATGAGCACCGTCAGGGGTCTACTCCTTGTAGCTTCGTGAGTCTGATCTCCTTCTTTCTCTCGCTGTTTCTCTATGCCGTCTTCTCGCTTGGTTCGGGCGCTGATCTCCGCCCCTTTGCTCGCAGGGTCAACGCCTCGCTGTCGAAAGGGACGTTGGGCTATGTCTATTGCGGCACCTCGATGAGGATGAGCGCCGTCCTCGGACTCGGGATCGATTGCAGTAAGCAGGTCGCGCGTGGCGAGATACCGGCGGCGATGAAGGTGGCTCGCGACTCGCTCTTCTACACCATCCGAGTCCAGGAGACGCTCTGGTCCATCTCTCAGGGCCGAGCTCTCCTCACCTACCGCGGCGAGGATCATGGAATCGAGGCACCGCCCATCGACGAGGCAGAAGACGCTCGACCGTGGCAATCGCCTATCATCTGGACCTTCCCTTCCGTCGCTCCTCCCCACCCTCTCAACGCGCCGTCTTGGATCTCTACAACCTTCCACTGGACTCACCGGCTATCCGCCATTCAAGACCGCATCCTCTCCTTCTTCTACGTCAAATCCTCCCCCAGCGCGAGCGAGACCAACTACGCCGAGCTCGCCCATCAACTGCAAGCCTGGGAGACGATGCTCCCGCCGGCCCTCCAAGTCACCACCGCCACCTCGGGCTCACCTCCACCGCACGTCCTCACCCTCCTCCTCACCTATCAGAAGACCATCATCCTGCACAACCGACCCTACTTTATGCGCACCGAAGGCGCTTTTGCGGGAGCAAAGGAGAGGTGCTTGGAGGCAGCTAGGACGGCTTTGGTGCTACTGGAGCGTTATGATGCGCTGTATGGTCTGAGGTGAGTTTCACAGCTCTCCGCTTCTGCTCCAGAGGGCTCAGCGTATGGGCTGGCTCGCGCACGTCTCGACATCTCGCTGACTCGACTTCGCTTCGTCCACAGCTACGCGCCTCTCACCTCAGTACAGACAGCCTTCATGGCTGGTACCTGCTTCCTGCTCGACATTCGACCTCGCACCGGCGGAGCCAAGCGGAGTCGGCCCTCGCTCGCCTCGCTCGACCAATGTCTCGTTGCCCTTCGCTCGATGGGCAAGTGCTTCTCCTACGGCATCAGTACAGCAGAGATTCTCGAGGGCCTTCGTCAACGATGGGCGCCATGGGACTCCCCTCCACCCTCCTCGCTTCCTCTCGGCAGCCCCTCCTCCTTCCCCTCCTCCTTCCCCACCGACTTCGGTCTGCCGTCGGCTGGGTGCGAGGAAGCCTTGTACCCTTTCACTCTGGATGGTCCGTGGGCGGGACAGTTTGGTTCATACGGCGAGTTGTTTGGTGTAGGGGAGTATCGCCCGTTTCTCGGCTTTGAAGGGGAGGGGACGAGCGAGCCGGTGCCCTTCAGTTGGGCGAGCTGGGATGACAGGGGGATGTAGCTTGTATTTGCAAGCATGTATATAACCTGTATGTAACTGAACGCATTGGAAGTGAGAAAGTTTTGGGCGAGCAACTTCCCATTGCGCCGAGCGGTGAGCAGCTTGTGAGCGACGGCGACGTTCAGCGAGCCGGAGATCCTACACATATTCAGAGAAGAGTAGGAAAACGTCGTATTCGGAGGATGGGAAGCGGTCCTGGCACCCGTAAAGCTACAGCTGCCTCTCCTGCCTACTGGCTTGAGCCGAGGCGCTAAAGTCGAGAGCTGAGAGCGGGGCAGCAGGGGAGGCTGAGAGTACAGGGATCGATGCTACTACACTAAATATGCGACTGAGACTCGTCCGCCAACCCAAGAAGGCTTCACACTTCCGTCAACTCTGACCTCGGCGCTTCCAGCTGGCTCTCACCCTTCCTCTCGCTCTCTCTGCTCCGCCGGCGAGACTGACCTGGTCAGAGGGGGATTAGCTTGCATCTCTCACGGCGTTGTAGCAGAGTGGTTACTGCGTTGCCGAGATAGGGGGAGGGTCTTGGGACTTGTAAAGCTACAGCTGTCCCTCTTCGCTTGTGGCTTGAGCCGAGCGCCGAAGCTTGACCCCGTCGGGAGCTGGGAGCGGGGCAGCAGGGGAGCCTGAGAGCACAGAGTTTGAGTCTACTATGCTACAGCTACCAGTGAGACCCTTCAAGGCGACTGAGAAGGCTTGACCATACTGTCGACTCGGACCTCGGCGCTGCTCTTTCCCCTCCCTTCCGCTGTCTCTGCTCCATCGGCGAGACTGAGTTGGTCAGAGAGGGATTAGCTGTTATCTCTTTAGGCGTTGTAGCAAAGTGGTTACTGCGTTGCCGAGATAGGGGGAGGGTCTTGGGACTTGTAAAGCTACAGCCGTCCCTCTTCGCTTGTGGCTTGAGCCGAGCGCCGAAGCTTGACCCCGTCGAGAGCTGGGAGCGGGGCAGCAGGGGAGCCTGAGAGCACAGAGTTTGAGTCTACTATGCTACAGCTA